>JACN01021752.1:0-17142 GCA_000787155.1 Scartelaos histophorus
CTCAGAACATATAAGGTAAACGAGAAGTTCTATTTTTCAAGTTTTTAAGGCGATAAAAATCAGGCAAGTTCTCCCCTATGTTCTTTGGTGTTCCCTATCACGAAAAACATGTCCAAAAAAGTCCCCTCTGAAACCAGTACTGCCCTGAAAAAGTTCATCTGAATCACAGTAATTATCCTTAAAAGAACTTTATGCAAGACCGGGCCCAATACAGGAAATACCAAGAAAGGGTCATTATACAAACTGTAGAATTGCCACTTTGTTTTCACATAAGATTTTGAGTCGTTTCCACTCACTTTGGACTCATTCTCGCGCATTTTTCTTGTTCATACAACAACTTTCAGCTAAATTACAGCGTACGCACCTCAGAAGTGACATTTCACAACATGAGACATTCAAAAATAGTCTCTGTAATTTCCTTTGGCATCGCATAGAACCGCGAATAAAGACTCAGATTTGCTATGCACTTTTCACCGAAGATCTCAAAGTACCCGCACAGGCAATCAAGTTCGAGAATGTGAGCGAAGCAGCCAAGAAAAACTCCGAGGAAAAAAAAAACCTAGCGTACAAAAGTTTGCTAATTACAAAATGGACTTAAATGATTCTAATTAGCCGTTATTTCCATTGTGCGATCCGCTTATCACAATGTCATGCCAATGTAATTTGAGTGAAAAGTACAGGAGAAGGAGGGGGTCCAATTGGCGGGTTAGCGGTGAGAAGTAGCACTTATGCACTCAGCTGGGAATCTACTCCATTACCGTGAGGCGTTCGGGACCCACCAGTGCTTTGGAGTGCCATTGTGTCTGTGCGCTGACGTAATCTATATGGAGCGTATCGTTTGAAAAGGCGCTGATTTGTGGGCTGTTAAATCCTCTGGTTAAGCGCGGGTCTCTGAGCGGGAGTTAGTCAGGGAGATAAGTGCTAATAGAGAATAATGGGCCGTGTGAACAGTGCGGCGAGGTGAGTTGTGTAACGTGCGCGATAGGTGTCGTGTGTGTTTATTATAATGAGGCGAGGCGGGGTAGAATAGCGAGGAAACTTACGGGCGTAGAGTAAACACGATTCACAAAGGTGGGATATTTTTATGCGGTTTACGGCTAGAAAATGCATCGCGATCCAACTGAAAGCCCCTAAATTCATCCAAGCTGCTTCTTCACTTCTGGTCAGACTTCTCTTTGACCATACACTGTATATATAAATGGACATAGCTGCATTCCAAATAGGCAGTCCCGGCTCCTGCTGACCTTGGCTCCCATTGACGTTCATTGGATATCGTGGAGCGTCTCTCTGGAACTGCTGCAGTGGCCTCGTCGTTCTGGTCTTAAATGTTCATATTAACCCGCTCTACATGATCCTGTTTTTTTTGTTTTGTTTTTTTTTTTGAGTTTTTTCCTCTGTTTTGTTCGTTCATAGAGAGCCTGGTTCCAAATTCGCTCCTATAACCGCTTCATTGGAACGCTATGTGACGTCACACTCGCTATTATCTATGTATCTACTCTGAAACTATTATAAACAAGTAAGTGTGTTAGTTTCAGGTAGTTTCAGGGTAGTTAGCTCCCCCTTCAGGCACATATAAGGCAGTGTCCACCAGCGTCTGACCACAACAGGAGAAGCCGCTTGGATGAGCTGAAAAACATATTCGACCAAAAAGCTTTTATCCATCTTACAAATTGAATTTCTCCTTTGCCATAATCACAGTTAGTAAAAATTAGTGTTTGGTCGTTATCAGCGTTAATGCGCTGCGATAATGTGGGACTCTTATCGGGCGATATTAAAAATATCACTGTTAATCTATTCTCAAAATTGGGCGGGAGCTGGGTCTGTATTAAGCGAACTATGACGACTTTCACCTTTAGATGTATACGGATGTATACTTCACCGAGTTGCACTGTAGGGGGCAACGAGTGTTTAAACCTGTAGCTATTGTGAAATACACAACAAACGCCACACGCCAACATGGTGCAGCTACGAAGCCCCGGGTTTGCTTCAGGGAAAATACATTTTTAAAAAGCTTCCCAATGGAAACATCAACAATCTAAGGTTGTTTGCACTTTATGCAAAGTGGAATTAGTTTAATGTAGAAGTTCTACCAGTCTCAAGTAGCACCTAAACACAAAGCATCACTTAACGAACACTGATGCGGGTCAAGCACTGAAACCGGGGAAGAGTCGCCGTCAAACTACTTTGTTTGAGTGACACCGAGGCGCAGCTCTATCAGACAAGCTAACTCACCTTCTCTCTCAGTGGATTGCCACTAGCTGCCGACCGATCAGCAATAATCTAGATTAATTTAAAAATGTTCTATGAGATTAATCTACATTAAAATAATAATAATCTATGCCCACCATTAGTAAAAATCCTGTGCACACAACAAAATATCCTGTCTCATTGTCTTTAAAAAACTGCTAACCCTGTAGTCTGGACCTTTACAAACATGTTCTGAAATACATGGTATTCCGTCAAACAAGTGACTAACTGGCTTGATCACACATTAACCTTCTGGGGAGGGATTTTGAAAGATGAACAATGGATTTTTTTAATATGAATTGTTATTTAAGGTCATGACTTTACTGGACGTATGTAAATAATATCACTTAACTAAAAAGAAATACAAGCTCTGTGCATTTAAAGACTCTGTTCTCTCACTCATTTATTACTGGTCTTCAGCCTCATATAGAGCTAAATCTAGGAAGCTAATAAAAAAGTCTATTACATTATGGTAACTACAGTCTTATTACTATATTATTACATATGGTTTTCCACTTTATTGCTTAAGCCTTATGCAGAATATTAAGGGGTAAATGCAACACTAAGCAGGGCCTGGTTAGTATTTGGATGGGAGTTGCTGGGAATATCAGGTGCCACAGCGGGTCGCCAGTGGTAAAAGGCTGTTGTTGTGTCCTCTAGCAAGGCACTTCACCTGCATTGCCTGGTGCAGATTGGCAGCCTCACTTCTGTCAGTCTGTCCTAGTGTTTAAAATGGTGTGGAGTGAATGCGTACGGTGTCCTTGAGTGTCCAAAAAGCGCTATATAAATGTGACGTATTATTATTATTATTGTTTAATTATCAGTTCATATTTTAGTCTCTCAAATGTTAATGCTTCTGCTGAAAATGCTCTTTCAACAGAATCCAAATCCAAATAAAATATTAATCGTAAGTCTAATAGTCAGAAAGAGCTCAGTTCCACATTTCGCCAGAATTGTTCAGTCCTAGTAAATGTTCCATCCATTAGTGTTAGCCCCAAAATAAAACAAATGACTTAAAACAGGGCTGGTTTGGCGTCTTGACGGACGACATTTGATCACATGTGAGGAGCTCCTGAGTGCGGTCAGAACCTTCACCATGTGTCCAAGTGTCCACTGTAGTTTATGGACATTAGCGTAGAAATGAGCATAAACACCACATGACAAACATTTTCTTAAATCTAATCTATGCTGAACAAATCACACCATTAGCAAAGTGGGCCACAACAGTTTGACAGTGGAATTAATTTCGTTTTATAAAGTACTAGCTGGAATGGGGTTGTAGATATTCTAAATGTGGCCTGACTCTCACTCAAACGTCGAGATGAATTTTTGAATCTGATTGGCCAAAGCGTCACAGCAAACAGAGAAATCAAACTTTCCCCGTCCACAAATGCACAAACCTCTTCCCTCTGCGTGTTTTTCAAATACAAAACAGTCTGTATTCCTGCTCAAACAGACTGAGCCACGTCCATCCACATCACCATCACCGAACCATAACGCTGCTCTGTGATTGGTCCAGTCCCAAACCGTCGGTGGCTCAAGTCCAACATCACCAGCTGGAGTCTGACAAGATGGATTCTCAAGAGTTTGTGAACTCACAAATATGGCCAAAATTCATCTTGGCCACAATCACCCTAAATCCTACAGAAATGAGTGAACTTTAGAAAGTGACGCTAGTCTACAAGTTAGACATCAATTAGTTTCCTGAAAATGTGATTAAAAAAAATTCATGTTTTTTGGGTTGTTATTTTTTTGCTTCCACATTAAAAGGAAGGTGATGGAAGTGTTTTGAGTCCCAGGCTGAGTGTGTGTCTGCTCTGACGACAGCGTCACACTTGTTTATCTTGTATCTGAGGAGAATGTGTATCTGTACGTGAAGAAACGGTTAAGGTCGTGTTTATGAAACTTCACATTCAAATAGGCCATACCCTACCTTTTAAAGCAAAACAAATACAAGATATACTAGCACATACACAAACGCCCTGCTGACACTGTGCAGCTGATGTCATTGATGTTCCCTGGGGGTGTGATGCTAGGTTAAGGCACTGCTTTGTCTGAGGCTTTCTTTGACTTATGGCAAGAGCTTCATTTCAACACAGTCTGACCAGAAAGAACTGACTAAGCTGGAACTATAACAGACAAACAGATTTTTACTGTTAAGTCCCTCTCAAGTAATATTCACAGAACTATAATAAAACCTGGAAGATCAATCCAAGATGGTGTTGTATTGTTTTCAAAGGCCTGTGCTCATTGGTGCATTTACTTCCTGATTTTTGCCCCAACGTGTGATGTCAGAAAAGCCCAGCCTAACTCTGACTCTGACAATCTGACTTTTAGGTGCTGTGACAGTTTTTTTTTTAAATGTAAAGTTCATATTGTCAAAATACAGAAGAATCCCTACAAAATCCGACCTTTATAAAAGCTGTGAATGCCCCGTCAGCTGAACACAAGCAGTTTGATTTCACAAAAAAATGCATTGTGTTATATGGCCACTGATCAATCTGTGGTTCTTATACATCCATAGTAATAACATGAGCTAACATTAACCCACAGATTTTCAGTCAGTCACTCTCACCCAAACAGACATATTCAGGCTCATGGAAATGTGCTAAATCCATGTTGTGTATTTTCTTGAGTTTTCAGCAGTCTAAAACTTTTTGTCAGTGGTTGCTCATGTGTGCCTGGTGTCACCATGGTAACTGACACATACATGTACAACACCCCCACCCCGATGTCACAGCGAAATATCAACTGAGAACATATTTAGTTTCATATTAACAGTTCTATATCACACAAAATTGATTGTTACCTCCTCAAAAACACACCTGGAGTTGTGTTGTTTCATTTGCACATGTTTGAATAACCCTTTATTATTAGTCTGTAAATCTCCAAAGCTCAAAATGTTCTGTTCCACCTCTGTTCAGGGAGTTTTCAAGTTAACAGCTGCCTCTTACCTTTAGTTCAGGAGACAGTGGCAATTCTCGGGCTGAAATTAGTATAAAATAGCGTAATATAGGCCCTTCAAAAGACAGACAGCGCCGCGTTGTGTCCGCGATGACCCTGAGACGAGATCAGACTGAAGTGCTGACTGCGGTGAGGTCATGAGCACGCCGAGCCCCTCAGAGGCATCCATCTGTAAGGGCCGATGTGCGTCCAGCTCGCCACAAACCAACCCACACAGCGGCGGAGAGGGCAGAGGGAGGAGGGCCCCGGACACACTCATTTTATCTGCGCTGAAAGACGAGAAGCGGCGTATCAAGATGTTTGGAGGCCATCTTTCAGCGTGCTTTCACTGGGGCTTCTGAGGGGAGCAGGAGAGGCTAATGTGATTTCGCTAACCCTTTATTGTGGCCAAGAAAGCGGCAATCTAGTTGAGTGACCCCCAGACTCTACAACTTTGAGGACTGCAACTTTTTTCTTCTCGATCTGTGTTGTGGTGGAAACTTGGACAGGGTAAATGCATCTTCGGAAAGTGCGAAAGAAAAAAAAAATCCATTGTGAACTAAGTTAAAGTTTGAATGCATTTTATTTTTGATGAGAAAAGTTTGTGTAGGTTTCCGTAGCAACGCTGATTTTGGATTTCGATATTAATAACGCAAAAATCTTTAAAGGCCTCATCGAATTTTCTCAATTTGCTTCGTCTGTGTGGGATTCAACCTTTCTATCTCCATGGAGACCAAACCAGATCAAGTTACAGGTCAGATCTGTGGAGAGGCGACCCCGCTCACAGTCTGATTGCAAGTATTTTTGAGCTATAGAATGAGCTGTAATTAAATAAATGTAAAGTAGAGCTGTTTAATGCCATACTGTGGAACATTCCAGCAGGTGACGGACACTGAACAAAAGCGTTACACTGTGCGCCTTTAAATGAGCTAATCTGGGTATTGATACTTCACTTTGGCATCACTCTGGGGGGGTTTACATGTATGTCTATGATGGAAGGTTCAACACAATCCACACTGACAAAAAAGTGATAAGTGTTAAAACTAAAAGAGGAAACAGCACATTGTCATTTGATCAGTACGAGCTGCTGGTAATAATTACAGAGAGATTTGTTTAACAGTTGGAAGTACAACTAAACTAAGCCCATTCTTTCTGGTCACACTGTGCTGAATGAGGCTCATATTAAAGTCTAAATGAATCAAAGGTTAAATGTGGCCAGATCAGCTTTTCTAAGCCGGATCCCGTCACATCTCAGAAGCTAAACAAGGTCGGGCCTGGTTATGGTTGGTACGTGGATGGACGACCGCTGGGAAAATCAGGTGCCACAGTGGGGGCCAGTCACAGTAACTATAGTTATGTCCTTAGGCAAGACACTTCACCCACATTGCCTAGTATGAAAGTGGTGTGAGTGTGATTGATGGTGGTGGGGCACTGATGGTGCAGATTGCAGATTGCGGTTAGCTAGTAGCTTATCACCATCAATTGTGGAGTGAATGAATAATTCTTTGTAAAGTGTTGTTGAGTGTCCAGAAAAGAGGGTGCATTATTATTTGTATTATTATAATTGACTAATCAAGCTTCAGCCAGAGCAGAGCCTTCAGTTAGCATCCAGAGAACATTGATAACATCAGTTGCAAAGTACCAGTTGGATCAGATTGACAAAAGGGCACAGGCTAATTTACTGTTTTGTTCTGTGTGAGATATCATTAACTATAATATGTTGTTGTGTCCTTTAGCAAGACACCACTCTGCTTGTGTTAATGCATTGCAAGACTAATACGATGTTTAGCACACTCCGTGTACATATAGCCTATCCAATGTCATCATGTCAATAGTTCCTAGTACAGTGCGGTAGAAACTGTAGTTTCCATGGTTACTGCATAGATTTGAGTAATGACTGAAACATTACACTGAGTTGATGTTGCTGTATTTAGATGTTTAACCGTCAACCAGGCAAGTAAACACAAAGAGACATCTAGCTGCACGTAACCTCATTAATGGATCTCCTCACATCCTCACAGACAAAACTCAGGGCATAAGTTACAACGTCAGATGAACACAAATGAAAATACAATTAAGTGACAGGTTTTCATGGTTTTTTTCTTCTAATTAGTGCTTGATTTGATGGGTGAGAACCTGTGCTAAACATTTATCATAGTTTTACAGTTAAGTTAAGTAAAACGTTTTTGGGTGAAAAAAATGTGGCATCCAACTGTCCACACGATATGAAAAAAACCAAACTCTTTGTACCTACAATACAAAACAAAATCGAAAATCTTCTCCTTGTCAAGCTGAACATTTTCAAATAGGGATGGGACAAGACACGAGATGTGAGATTGGAACCACGAGAAGACTAGCCATAATAAATAAATAATAATAAATGTATAGTATAAATATAACTTAGTATAAGTAAAATGATCTAAATGTTCTTTCTGCAGTGTAGCTAACAGTTAACATCTGCTGTGTGTCCAACCAGGAAGTCAAATGTTGAACCACACCAAAATTTAGAAAGAAAAAAAAGTTGTGTTTTTATAGTATAATCTTAAATATGTCAATGTTAACTATGTTTTAGTGTTTTCGTGAGATGAGTAGTCTAAAGGACGCCACACTACAGGGGAATTTGCCCGATTTTGGCTGCGATTTGCTTCTCTCTGAGTTTGGGGAGGCGTGATCTGATTTTTTGTTTGATTTTGAAGTCGCTGTGTCCAATCATAACCAGCAAACTCGGGATATATTGCGAAAATAATGAGCAGATTGTATTCCTCACCTCGTAAAGTTGTACATTTAAACTACAGCATCTCATCCACATTATCCATAGAAATTCCGCAAATAATGACATCCAGTCCACAAAACCGCACTATTAATCCAGTTTGAGACGTTCTTTGAAAGTAAAAATGCATAAAAAGTCTGTTTCCATGCACACAGCGCCCGGATCGAGGTGAAGCTGCAGATTAGCGACAGTGACTCTACTTCCTGTGGACTTTATCGTCTTTTCTGCTTTAAAAATCGCATATCTGAAGTATTACACCACATTTCACAAATAATAACACACTTTTGACTTGTATCCGAACAGTGAGTAAGAGCGTCTTTTCTTTTAAAAATCGCATATCTGAAGTATTACACCACATTTCACAAATAATAACACACTTTTGACTTGTATCCGAACAGTGAGTAAGAGTCTTAGAGTTTTGCTGTAGACAGGAAACAGTTGACGCCTGTTTACGCGAGAACACTTGAGGGTAAAAACTACAAAATATTTTATCAGAAGTGCTTTTTGTTTAGATGGAGATGCGTTTTTGCGGCTTAAAAACGCAAATATTTGAAACTAACCTCCAGAATGGAAAAGTTGATTATGCTTCGCCGTAGTGTTTCCGTCTACACCGCCCAAAACGCAAAACTCTGGTCAGATCTGCTCACGTCTTGCACATACAGTACAATAGTGTGTCACAGCGCCACCTAGCTGCCTGGCATGCACCCAAACTCCACACACATTTCCTCCCTGAAAACGCTTGTCTAACCACGGAATAAAAAGCGAAGACGCGCCTCTTTTGCATCTCCCGTTCAGGCCGTCATCGTGCAAACGTAGCGTAACGCCCTCGTGTCTGTGGCGTTCGCTTTTAAGACCGAAAAATCCTGCGGCGCGTGGCGAGCTTTACCTGCCATATGCACTTCAACAGATCCATCTTCAGCTGTAATAGAGGAACACAGGGGCTGCTGGGTAACGTAATAGCACCCTAACATGCATTTATATGAGCAGATAGCACGGGATTCTGTTCTGTTCAAAGCATATGTGTGTGTGTGTGTGTGTGTGTGTGAGCCTGTTTCAGCTTCATTAGAGATCAATGGAAGCCCTGGTCTAAATCCAGTGATCAGGGCGCTGTGATCCTTATCTCAGTGTGCAAATGCAGTCCGGCCCGTTTCATCTCCCCCAAACTCAATCACATAGACTCGGAGATGTACTGCGCCGTGCATACCAAGGCCCCAGAACCGAAATAGCGCCAGTGACATTTGGGTGAAATTACGTTAAAGGTCCATTACGCGACGTTATTTCTTTTCTTCGGTGTTGCGCAGTAGAGTTGTCACAAAACTAAAATTTCAAACTTGATTTCGACACTAAGGAATAGGCTTTAGGCTTAAAAACACTTTCTTTAAACAATAGAATTTGATTTTCAGTATTAAATCGTAGTACTTTCTTCTATTTTATCACGTTGGTGTTATATCTGATACAGCTCATCATCATTCTAAAGATATTTTTCAGAAAAGGTTCATTTCTGTCCTGGAAATGTGGCTTTTTCAGTATCAATACTTGTTCAAATGAGTATAAATTACTTTTTTGTTTTAATATTAGTTTTCATATTGATTAGTATTTGATCATAATACTTCTGACAACCCTATTTTTATGGCTAAAAGTACAAAAATTGTCCATGTACGTTCCACTGGAAGGTCAGAGTCTTAAAACTTTGGAAAATGGAAATTGAAAACATAAATTCATATTTAGTGGGCGGTTTCTCCACAAGTGACAGGTGTTCTAGAGTGACAGGTGTTATATATATGATGGTAACCCCTGTAACCCCTGCAGTGTCATTTTTAAACCATTTTAGTCTGTCTTGAGTTTATTTTTAGTTAAACAACCTTTTTTCATCCTAAAGTTATCTAAGTAGGTTTTTCTGTGATTCTACCTTTCCCGCGCTCTGGACTATTTATGGAGCTCATTATTTGCCCTCACAGTTGTAGATTATAAGGTGTGTGGGTGAATATCGCAGAACAACAAAGCCTAAATCTTCTGTACTGTAAATAGGGCCTGAAGTGAAGTGTGCACCCCATTTCACCTCATCACAGCCAAAGAGCAGCAATTTAAAAGTTCCATTTGGTTTCACAAAATACCAGCTCTGGAGTTTAACGTTGCCATTAGTTTGGATAAGTTGGTTGCATAATTCTTGCTTTTACTTGTATAAACACTAGCAGTCAAAAGTTTGGACACACTTATTGTATATTGTTCTTTTTTATTTCCATGAGTATTTACACTGCTCTTCTCACTGTCCTTGGTGTCTCAGTCAAAGTCTCAGGTCAGTGTCAGTTTAACAGGAGGACTGGTCAGGGAGGGTCAGCAGATCTGTGTCCTGCAGCATCACTGCAGTGTCCAGGGGTTGAACCAGGTGAACACAGCAGGAACACTCTGATGTTTTCTCCAGGAAGGTCTCAGAGTGTTTCCTCTGGAAAATCTTCTGCCACATATGGTGTAAAAAGCCTGCAGCGTCTCCACTGTCTATAGCAGCTCTTAACAACCTCTGGCAGTCACCATGGATACAGCTCATTTCACAAAATCCAACAGTCCCTGTGACCTGCACACGCTGCACTTTTTACTTGTTTCAAATCCCATGATATGATGTTAAAAACTGAACTCAAAAAAACATAAAACCAGTGTGTGAGGCAGGTAGCCATAAAGCAGCCGACCACTCCACAGGAGTGAAAAGATTCCAGGTAATACAAGGAATGTAAGAATAAGTGCAAAATAACTCAAAACTTGTTTTAGATTTGTTTAATAAATAAAATAAAAACCAGCCATTGCTTTGATCATTGTTTGCACTTTGTTTGAGCCTGACAAGGCACAGCAGTGAAGTGAAACATATTTCAGAGACTTGGCTGGTACATAGACCCTTTAACATGACATGAAGGTTTCAGATCTGCAGCGCTGGTGACTGGAGACTTAACAGAGTTTTAATCATTTAACTGAGATCAGATCAAAATGCAAAGTAGGTATGATTAAAAAATAAACAATTTTGAAATGTCAGTTTGTGTTTATATTGCCAGGGATGGAAAATATTATTTTGAAGCCTCAAATGTGTATTTTATATTCTATTTATATCTTGTAATTTAACTGTAAATAAAATGTTAAATGTGGAGCCAGGTTTAAGTAACACAAAAAGCACTTAACCTCATTACTTTGTGAAGAATTGAAATTGCATTATGTTCCACTTCACTTTTTCTTCCAGTTGGCTTTAAAATGTATTTGTTTAGAAAAGATTAAATGGTCAGTGGGATTAGCAAATGAGTTAATCCTTTTTAGAATAGATTGTGATAAGATCAACAGAACAAATGAACCTCATTGGTGTATGGGCCATAATGTCAAACTTGTGATGATGTGCTGATACATGAGAATACTGGGGGTGTATTTACCAAGCCTCTGTGCACGTGCTAAATGCACTGGACACAGTAAAAAGTGGATGCAGTGAGATTTGCGTCTCTTATCAGCGTTTTGCGGACGCTGCGCAGAGTTTGCTCATGGGATCAAATGAATATGCAAACGGGGAATTTTGGCCAAAATGCTCAAAAAAGAAGGAGAAAATGGAATGTATTTGTGTAGTGTGTGCCGCTTTATTTATCAAGACAACCAGAGGAAAAAGTTTGTGGACGTTTACCACGTTGGAAAGCCAGTTCCAGTTTCTGCAACAATCGTGCATTAAAAGTGTTGTTAAGTAAAAGTGCTAATTCACAAAATAAAATAATCTAATAATTGCCTGTTTTAAAGGCAGGTGGAGTAATAAAAACCCTTTACATGTGATACTTTGGTCCTAATTACATATTACATACATATTACATACATATTACAGACATATTACATACATATTATAGACATATTATATACATATTACATACATATTACAGATATATTAAAGACATATTACAGACATATCACATACATATTACAGACATATGACATACATATTACAGACATATTACATACATATCACAGACATATCACTTAGATATTACAGACATATTACAGACAAATTACATACATATCACATACATATAACAGATATATTACATACATATCACATACATATAACAGATATATTACAGACATATTCCATACATATTACATACATATTACAGACATATTACATACATATTACATACATATTACAGACTTATTACAGACATATTACATACATATTACAGACTTATTACAGACATATTACATACATATTACAGACTTATTACAGACATATTACATACATATTAGAATTACAGAAAGAAAAGGAGCAGTTTCTACTGGTGCCACACACCCACAAACAGCACACAGTTTGCACTCGTCATTTAGCACATGCTTAATAAATATTCCTGTAGGTGCACAAAAAAGGGTCAGGATTAGAGTTTAGACGGACACTGCTCCACCAATCCACAGATAATAAGCCTGACGATGTAGGGTTTCTATGTTTAAACCTGGGTGAAGGTCAGGGTAAAGACAGTTCAGTTAATCCTCATGCCACAGAAGAGCATTAAGGTTTAGAATGGAGCTGATCATTCAGTTCCACATGTGCACACCGCTGCAGCCTCCAGGACTGACCTGACTACACTAGTACCTTTACATGCAAGTCAGGATAAGCACACATTCTGATTCTATGAGGAGGTCTAAAATACTGAAGTGCCGTTGTCCTTATTTTACCCCACACACTTATGTCTGTAAATACCTCTAAACCACACTTCTGTTGTGATGGCACTTCTGGTTAAGCAATGGAGAATTTCAGAATTTATCGCTAAAATGTGACATAAAGTAGTTTGTATTCCGTGAAATGTCCAATATTCGTGTGCGTCAGCAAGTCAACAATACACCCGTGCTGCTGGAAGCTTTAAAACGGCTTTGTAGTCTGTTTGGAACTCGCAAATAACCTGAATGACGACGCAACTGCAGGAAAAAGGTAATTGGGAAAAGGGGAGGGGCTTTTCTCAAGTGGACAACTCCAGTTTATGTATACAGCAAACTCCAGTCACGCTAGGCTGGGGAACTGATTGCACCGGGAAGCAAAAAAGTCCCCAAAAAAGGAACCGTAGGCAGTACTATTAAAACACCATATATACAGTTTAGTAGTATAGTTCCTCAGTTTTAGTTTAGTTTCACTTTAAATTCTTGCGATTCTTGCTCTGGGACTGTGGCGTCCTCTAATCACAGGTTGCTCCGCCGTCACTGAAGAACGGGTCGAATACAGTTGACAATTTTCTCTACGGGGGGAAGCTAAAACGTACCGTATCTTAAATTGAAGCCACATGTACAGTATTTTCCGGCGTACTCAGTGTTTTGACAGCATGACATAACTCCGAGCGTGTATTTGCGGATGTCCCCTGTCCTCTCCTTATCAGACCTCGTCCTGTCAGTGTAACGTGAGTGTGCAGGTTACTGTTAGGGTAAGTGATACATGAGTAATCAGCAGTGTTGTACGGGAAAGGCAATGGATCCAGACTGCCTCTTATCTCCTCGCTGTAATGAAACCTCCTGCCCCCAAACACACAGGGCCCCTGCGCCGTCCTGCCCCCTCCTGCTCCTCCGTCCAGCTCCTGTACTTCCACTGACCTTCTAACATCTTATCTTACTCGCCGACAAGTGGGCCTGACTCGAGGAGAAGTTTTAATGTTCCTATATTACGCAAAATGGAAAAATTACCTCTTCAAAAACAATCCTGAAGTTGCGTTTCGGTTCATTCTTTTTTGAGTCACCCTTTATTATTAGTCTGATTACATTTAATTGATTTGATGATGAAAAGTTGAACAGATTAACGTAGAACGGAGGTGAAGAAGAGGAGAGGGGGCTGCCTGTTCCACTGCTGTGATGAAGATAAAAGTTTGGAAATTCAGTCTTTTATGGTTGATTCACTATTAACTCAGTTTCTCGTAGTTTTGTTGTTTCTGCCTCTTCAGTTGCTTCTAAGAGCTCTTTGAGAAGTTAACGATTAATTACTTTTCGTTTTTGGCATTTGGGCAAATTAACAACTACTCTGAAGACGGCGCAATCAACTAATCAACCCCCTCCCCATTTCTTCCGAGCAGCCTTATCATTAGACTGCTTTGTACGCGCATTCCGACGTTCTCAAAGTCCACCCATCAAAACACTTGAATTGCGTTTATCGATAATATGCATTGGGCTTTGATGGAGAGCCAAACAACTAAATGTAATGTGGTTGGAAGTCTGTGGAGTGACGCATGCATTCTCCACAGACTGAGCGAGGAGGGAGGGAGGGCTGAGGCCACAAAGAACAGAGCAGAGCTTTGACACCACAGAGACGCAGTAAGTTGATAAGACTTAAATGGACTGGCTTAAATAGGAGACTTTGGAGTCGGAAGTGTGGGAAAAGTGGAAATGCCCTGCACTGGGAGAGATATGTGGTGGGAAACAGCAGAGGGGAAGGCATCAAAAGCTTCTTTAAATATTGAAACTTGATGGGATTCTTTGGCAAATACTGGAGACATGAACAGTTTCTTGTCACAGTGACAGCGCTGTTACTGATGTGGCTGTCACACCTTAGTCATGATATTATAATATTTTACGGAACGGTCCTAAATTGTTTGTAAGACTTTGCATCAATTCATTTTCTGTTACAGGGGTAATTCACCACAGCACATCACTCTTAACCTGACTCACGCTAGATTAATATGTGGATCACTTTGAATTGAGCATCTCTTCTGTCCTCAAATGCACAAAGCAACGTTTTATCTATAAAACCTGGAGATTATCCTGCAAGTGGGGCAGTCAGGCTGTCTGTGCTGTATAACTCTGGTTGAATGCTGAGTGTCCAGAGGACGGGGCTCCAGCCGCTTGGCCACACGTGGCAGAAGAGCCCTGTGCCTCGTGTTCTCTGATGCTGGTGTGTCTCACTCGGCTGTTTCCTCGAGCTATAACATATTTTGAGTCGTTCACAAATATAACCCACACAGGTGCAGTGGCTCCAGGTGAGTTCAGTTCAGGTCGGCATGGATAGTGCTCCCATGATGGACCCATCTCCTCCGTATACAACCAAGACTACACCGGGGGGCTCCATGTGCTGTAACACACAGCTCCAGAGGTACATTTACTTGTCCTATACACTGTAAAAATAACCAGTAGTATCCCATACACAGGTGTTGGTCAGAATGTGGATGCATCAGCCTGGCTTGTGGGGGTTATGTGCCTATAAGACTATAAGTGTTATGTGCACTAACCAGGGCACACACACTGTGTGTGCACTAACCAGGGCACACACAGTCGTATAGGCACATCTGGGGTCACAGACCCATACATGATTTACAACTAGGCAAAGGGTAAAACTGATTTCACTACTACTACTCCGAGTAAGACATCAGGGCCTGAGAGGATGTGGATAGTTTCTGCATTGCAACACAATAATGATAAATAAAAAAATGTATCACAATCTTGGTGCTACAGCCTAAGCTGTAACTTTCCATTACAGTAGGTTTTAAAAAGAGACCGATGAGGTTGTCCATTTTATTAAAATGCTATGCAGAGCAAAGTGATATAATGAGAAGTAAAACCAAATGTGACATGAGCTGCACTCCATATTCAGCAGTGTCCTCCTTCACATTCTATCCATCTCCTGCTCCTCTCGTGGTGAAGGTGCACAGTGTAACTCCAGCTCTAGCAGAGATTGCCTCGTGATCATGACTAGGCTTCTCTCCTCCATCTCCCATCCATCCTCTCCACTGTCCTCCACCTCTGCTCCCCCTCCTCTGGCCTGCTTCCTCCTGTGTTCCTCTATCTATGATCCACTGTACGCTCCATAAGACAGATGAGAACTTGGTCCCATTCTTCACGGGCCTGCACTGCCTCTCATCTCAGCTCTAATCTACCCACTCCCATAATCCGCTGCTCAGCTCCATCTGTGCTGCACTGCTCCCAGTGCTGGAGCTAAATCGGAGAAGAAGCTCACTTTATGTTAAGGAACTGAATTGGCAGTGATGTTGTGTTTTGGGGTTTTCTTGTTTTGATAGTGAGAGTGACAAGATGCAGAACAGTGTTAGCTGCTTACTTAAAAGAGCAAGTATTTTACATATCTCAGAGAAAAAGCAAATAATCCAGTCAGTTTACGTGAAAACTATCTTGAAATATACAGAAAATTATGTATACTTATTCAAGGTATAGTTCAGCCAATTGTGGCCAAATTACTATGTCTATTCCTGGTGTTCGTTATACACAAGTATTACAGCCTGTGGGCTATAATACTATATATAGTCGATACATAATACATATATTTTTAATATACAATTTATAATTTTTTGCCACTGGTCATCATACTAAGATTTCTAACTCGATCTTTGATATTAAGGAATAGACTCAATACTCAATACTGATTCCAATATCACAGTGATCATTGAAAACGAATGTCATTTTCAACATTAGATGATAGTACTTTCTTTTATATTCCCATGTGGTCTTGTATCTGTGTAATCCCTCATGTGTAATGGTCCAGCTGGGTTCCATAGTGCTCTGCGGGGTATAATAGTCTGTGTGCTCTTGTCCTGATACAGCCCAACATCATTCTAAAGCGATTCAGGAAAGGTCCATTTGTGTGTGACTCTTTAGTATTGATATCAGCTGTGATGAGTATCCAGTTTCGATACTTGTTTTAGTATTGATTAGTATCTGAAGTATCTACGCTTTACACATTTTAGTTTACAAGGAATGGACATACTACTGGGACATTTTACAAGAAATATAATAATAATAATAATGATATGGCAAAGCATTCATTTCACTAATGCTTGAATGGAGGCAGCAAGGGTTTTTGCACAAAGCTTTTTCATAAAAATCATAAAGATGCATTTTATTTAAAGGAACCTTTCTGGGCACTCAAGGACACCATACAAACAAACAACATTTAATAAACACACATTGGTTATAGTGGGAATTTTTTTGAAAATGTGTCCAACAAATTGACACATCCAACACGGAATGAAAATCTAAAAAATCTAAAAAACAAAAAAATTGAATTCAAGGAGTAATTTAATACATCGTTGTTGGACTATGGAGGCCATTGAGATCCAGAAACGCACACTGATTGTGAATTGGGATGAAGGTATATCAACTTTCTCATACCTCAGATACAGTCCTGAAGAAGTCCTTTTCATAATTTCCCTATCGATACAACTCTGAGGGTGTCAAATTCAAGATGTTTCCAAACA
>KN490391.1:0-12762 GCA_000787155.1 Scartelaos histophorus
TATTATTATTTATTATTATTATTATTTGTCATGTTATTTTTATATGAACACATTATATGACTAAAACTTTACTTTGCATATGAATTGTGCCGTCCCAAACTTGTCTTCTCCACATTTTGTTCTTACATTTACGTGAGTAAATGTAACAAACGTGCTGGTTTGATACCATAAGTACATTCAGCACCTTCACTAAGACATTTTAAAAAGCACATTTTGAAAACACACACACAGCACTTTTAAACATATTTGCACATTACAAAAAAACGCTGCACAGAATTGGCTTTAAAATATATATTTATTGTCTTCTTTTACCACTTTTAATCCTGGCACAGTGGAAAATTTAAGTTTTTTGGTTTTTTTTTTTTGCTTATTCTCCTGCAGTGTCTCACCTTAAATCTTTAACTCCAGGTTGCGTTCACATTCTAGATTTGATGTTGATGGAGAGGGTCTTATAGAAAACTGTGGGAGATTCACTGTTTTTGAAAGAAATATCCACATTTAAGATATACAAAATATGACAGCACTTTCTAAAGCTATTGTGAAAAAAATATTTCACTTTAGTTTATTTATACTGACAGAGAAGAGATTGTGTGTGTGTTTTTGTTTCATATGGAAAGGTCCAGTAATTCCAGAGATATGAACCATAAATCAGATCAACAAATTTGCATCTGACAGTTGTGATTTTTGTAATTCTCAAATTTTTGTGATAGGGCTAACCCAACCCTAACCCTGACTATTTTTACAACAAAAAGCAATATCTAGGTAATTTGAAATTACTTAAATTAAAGAACATTTTTACTTTATTTCTGTAGATTCATCTTGATGAGTAAAATGATCTTCTAGGGATGGGACAAGATCTCGCAGGACAAGACTGTGCACACATGATGAAAATGATTTCATATTTTTACATTTGCCTTGGATAAAAAGGGGTTTAACTTTGCAGAATAAGTTTTCTTGGGAAGTTGTAATTCCAAAAAGGAGTGCTACAGTGACCGCAAAACTATAAAATTAAATAAACTAAACTGAATTGTGGAGTCAAAATTGTGAATTGAATGGTACAGTTCATTCATTAAAGATTCTATCAAAATCTTGCCTTGTCTCGTTCTCTCAGTCTCGGTCTTCTAGAAACTGTAATAAATGTGTGATTTAGTTTCTTATTTTAAGTGCAAAATCATTTTCCATTGGTACATAATTTTATTTGTCACAAAAAACTGATTCAAATCATGATAAAACTTTTTAATTCAAGTCATCTTAACTTGGCTAGATTTGCGTTTTTACAGAATTCTTCTCTGCTTGATCGGATCTGAGCTCAAATGGAAAAAAATCACCAATTCAGAATGAGACTTATTGCACACTTTTGAACCAACTATTACTCACATGTTCATAATTGTTTGCTTTTTTTATTAATTTCATAAACTTTTCTAACTGTATCTCTCAAAATGACAAAGCAAGTTTAATGCAACTCACTAAATGCGTTTCAAATATGACAAAGCAGCTGAGTCATTGTGAATAGTCTTATCTAATCTGCTTCTATTGAAATTAAACAAATACAAGTTTCACTCTCAATACAATCAGTCTGCAGAGATATGCCCATGATCTGTGTTTACCCTTACCAGTACTTTTCTACCAGTATTTTTACTTTTTAATGATTTTATTGCAGTAACAGTACTCTTACTTGAGTAAAACTTGCGCTTCCTCTTCCCTTTTCTTGCAGCTCCTTCAGATCTCATTTATTTTGTCTCATTTTTGTATCTGTCCTTTGAAAAAACAACATTTCGTGCAGTATTTAATGTTTTGCCCTTCGTATTCACTTCAAATTGTAGCGTCCTGACAGTAACACTTTAAGTTACTCTTTTTTGTGTAGTATTTATTGTAGTTATATTCGGCTTGTTAGTTTCTACGTCATAATTCTATTTCCGGGTCCAAGTCACAGTCGAGCCGAAGTTGTCCTGACTGATCTACATGTATAAATAGCACAGTGCTGTAAACCCGCTGTTTGAACGGATCAGAAACCAGTACAAATGACGAGGAGCAACTATCATTCTTTTGTTTTTCCAGTTGATGAGAAAGAGAAGAGCAGATCTGATCCTCAACTTGTATCTGCACCGAAAACAAATCCACTCTCACAGTTTAAGTAGCTACGAGGAAATTTGTCGTAGAGATTCTTCCAAGTCTTCAGAGTGTTCTCCCATCGCTATTTATGTCACAACAGAGAGAAATATCTACACCCGAACACTTTATTCACTTAGAAATTACTCTCCAATTTAACATCATCTCTCGTTTCTAGCAGCTCCTTTAGTTCTGTTCCTAGCAAAGCAGATTTATGTCGTAGCCGCTAGTGCTGTTCCTCCAAATCATCACATTACAGGTTCTCTCATCGCTATTTATGTTCCCAATAGAGCACGGAAACCTGGAAACCTGACCAAAGTCCAACAGGTTCAGACAAATATTTAGATCTTGTGTTGGGCTCAGGTCGGACTCGGACACATCAGAGCGTCTCCTGTTTCCTGTCGACAGTAAAACTCCACTCGCTCTGAGACTCTGAAGTGTTCAAAGATCACAGCTCTGCCCTTCGATACAAGTCAAAGCTGAGTTATTATTATGTGGTGTAAAACTTCCGATGCAGGATTTTTTAAGCGTAAAAGAAAAGCGAAAAGAAAGTCCCCAGGAAGTAGAGTCACTGTCGCTGCAACTTCACCTTGATCTGTGGATAAACAAACACACGTGAGGAACTATCTACAGTTTTACTTTTAAATAACGCCTCAAACTGGTTTAATAGTGCTGTTTTGTGGACTGGATATCACTATTTGTGGAGGATAATTTCTATGGATAAAGTTGATTAAATGCTGCAGTTTTACAGCTTTACAACTTTACAAGAGCTGAGGAATAAAGTCTTTTCATTATTTTCGCTATTTCCCGAGTTTGTATTTTGCGTCTTTGTGTCCGTTAGAGGAAACACAAACAATATCCTATGTGTGTGTCATTAGTAGGTTATAAAAATAGTGTAAATTTAGTAGTCTTGGGGTCGGACACAAATATCTTAATGCCTGTCGGGTCAAATGTTTTGTTGGACCCAGAAGTTGTGTGTGACGTCAGACTTACAAGCCGAATTATGTAGTGCTTATTCCAAACACAAACTTTTGCTCTTGAGTGACTCTTGAACCATTATGCTGTCTTATATTTCATTATTAGTACAGTATTTTGTGGTAACATTACTCTTACTTGAGTAAAGTGTTTGGCTACTCTACCACCTCTGAGTTCATTTGGGGGTTCATTTGTTATTCAAAGCTTAAATAGTATGTAACTCAATCGCTATTTTACTCTTATACTTGCATAATTTCTGGACTATTTGTACTTCTACTTGATTATTAGTATTTGGAAGTGATGTTATTCTTACTTGAAGTACAATTTTTGGCTACTCTCTCCATCGCTGATACGTTTTTGGGGATGTTATTTCTCATTCTGATGGCATCAAAAGTTTGTAACTCAATCAAAAACAGAATCTCTTCTCTGAGACACATGAGGAACAGACTGGAGGTCGAGGCCTTGACAGTTTTGCACATGATCCACTGTTTTTCCCCATTTCAAAGAGCCCTTCAGAGATCTTCATGGAGACCAAACCAGACAACGTCACAGGTCAGATCTGTGGTCACAATGTCTGATTTTCGAGGTATTTTTGAGCTGTAAAACCACCTGTATTTGAGCAATTGTAAATGTGAGCTATTTAAAGTCACACTGTGGAACATTCCAGGTGGTGACATCTCCTTTAAAACAAGCAGGTGATGGACCCCCAGTCAAAAAGAGACATAGAGCAGCTTTACAGGGACTCTTAACTCTCACCATTATAATCTCCTCAGTAAATACAGCGTTCCCAGTTTTGACCATTTCATTTTATACTCTAAGCTATTCAAAATGATTCATTCATAATGCTGCTCCTGCTATTAAACTTTGTTCCAAACAGATGACTCCATTCACCGGGGCCACACTGAACAGAAAATGCACAATTATCTGCCTTTGCACAGTCGCCCTTTTCTTCTCAGATCATCAGACAGTGGAGTCAGCTTAAGACCTTCATCATTTCATTTAAAACTAAAAACTCAACTGTAAAGCACATCATAGATAAATCTGTCAACATCAGTCTGGTTCATTTGCATCTTCAATATTAATCTTAAAGGTTGTATATTATACTAAATGGACTCTTGAGAGCTTTAAACTGGTGTTATAATGTTGTAACCATCTAAAAACAGACGTGGAGTTGTGATTTGTTTCATTCACACGTGTTCGATTAACCGTTTTTTATTAGTTTGTCTACATCTCCAAAGCTCTAAATGCTCCGTTCCACCTTCTGATGTCATCAAGCGGTAGTTTTATGACATAAGAAGTTATTTTTTATCTTTAGTTCAGTAGAGGTGGTCAATTCCAGAGCTGAAATGATCCAGATGATTCTACCGAAGGTGTGTGGAGTTTAAAAACACAGTGAAGCACTTCCTGTATTACCACATGACATCACAACATGGAACAGCGAAGATCTGCAGGGTTTGTGTGTTAAACATGTGTGAATGAAACAAATCACAACTCCAGGTCTGTTTGTGATGAGGAAACTCCATTAGAACCCTTCAGATATCCCTCAAGACTCTGGCTCATTCAGAACAAAATTGATCTCTTCTTTTACCGGACATAAATAAGAGTCGGTGCTTCTATTGTTCATTCTGCAAAACTCTGCTCTTCCTCAGTCCTCTGGGATATAGTTCCAGGCCCACTCATCTTTGTAAAGTTTTGTCAAAGGCTGCCCAGGTAAGCTATTTGTAGGAAATTGTGACATTTTATTTATTTTACAAAGGGATGGGCAATATATCAGCTCCAGTATCTATATCTGGAAAAGCCAAAAGTTCCCAATATTGGTAAAAAAGTAATAAGTATATTCTATATGATATTCTGTTCAGATTTTTGTGTGCCCATGGAAAAGACTCATGAGTAACGTGAAAATAACAAATATTTTTTTTTTAAGTTAATTTGTGATTTTTACTTCGACTTCAATTTATTTTTATTTGTGCTTCGGTTTTGTTAAAGGTGCATTGTGTAACTTTTCTGGTGGAGGATCAGGATCAGTCAGATGCATTTTGAGATGTTATTGCTTTGTCTGGAATGTACCACAGTATGCAATTAAACCTGTCTATCTTCAGACTAAATCAGATCAAGTTCCAGGTCAGATCTGTGGAGAGGCGACCCCGCTCACAGTCAGAATGCTTGTTTTGTGAAGATGACTTCGCTCATAGTCAAAATCCATGGAATTTTTGAGCCATGAAACCGTCTGAAATGTAATAAATGTAAGATAGATCTGTCTAATGTCATATTGTGGAACTTGTCTCCATAGAAACAAGAAGGTGAGAGACAAACCACATGAAAAGTTACACATACCAAGATTAAGATCCACATTTGCAAAATTCCTAAACACAGTCTAGTCCATCACACAGATAACCAACATCCATTCACTTTTATTCCAACTAAGTGTCATTTTTTAAGGTCACAGAACAAAATGTATTAGTTTTGTTGTGTCTTTAGGCAAGACATTTCACCCATGTGGTGTGCGTGGGATTGTAAAGCCTATTGTCCATCCATCCATCCATTTTCTCCCGCTTAATCCGGCTGGGTCGCGGGGGCAGCACTGCCCATTACTCTGTGCACCAGACCCAGACCCTATGAACCCCTCTGCAGGTGGTGACCCACAGGAGGGAGGGACTCCCTGCCGGTCCCTTGTTGTAAACTGTTCATAGGGTGTTGCATGTTTTTGGTTGATGGGGGAAACCGGAGCACCCGGAGGAAACCCATCCAGACACGGGGAGGAAACATGCAAACTCCACACAGAAAGGCCCGATCCCCGGGTCGCCCGGGCCTTTCTGTAAAGCCTATTGTGTAAAGCGTATCTTGTCTTTTTCTTGCGGTGGCACTTCCAGTTAATCGGGAATCCCATTTATTTCACTAGAAAATATAGGAAAAGTTTTGCAGCTAAATATGACACTGAAGTTGATTAATTTCTATAAAATGAGCGGCTGTGAAACAGCTTTATAGTCCGTATTGAACTCATTTGCTGTGAGATCGGCAAATGTAAAATAATGCAAAATGAATAATAATGGTGAATAAAACCACATGAAGAAGAGGACATATATTGACAATATATCTTACCTCTGTCTGTAAAGATAAAACCTTTTCTACCTCTTAAACTTTTTGTCGTACATGTTTTTTATTTCATCTTTCATCACGCCTGTAACACACTTTATTCTGTCATCTCACAGCACGCAATTTACCGTGAGTCCAGAACCTCGCGGAACGACTTTTAACAAGAACCAAAAGAAAAGAGTGAATTACCTAAATCCTGCGTCTTTTTAATGCTTTGAATGAACCTAGGACCGCCCTCTGTGGTCCGAGGTCCAGCTCCAGTTTGCGGGGCCTAAGATGAGACTAAAACCAGAGGGACAGGACCTTCTCTGTGACCGACCCCAAACTCTAGAACGTTCTGCACCCCCAAAAGCCCCCCCACAGAGAAGGGTTGAAGTCTCGTCTTAAAAATCACTTGTATTCTTTGACTTTTAACACCCCAAGAGTTGTGTGGTCCTCTGTTTTTTAATTTATCTTGAATCTATTTTATTGGTTTTAATTGTTTATTTATGGATTTCTATGTGTTTGCTCTTATTTTATTCAACTGATTTTATTGTTTTTTTTAAGAATAGTATGATTAAATCTATGCATTTATTTTATCACTACATTATTATTGTTGTTTTGTATTTAATGTTAAAATTTTGTTTCTATTGAATTTTTTCAAATATTTCCAAAGTCAGGTGCATAAATCTATATTTGACATTTATATGAAGCATTTTTAGGGGTTTTTTTTTATGAATTGGCTACGACCTTAAAAAAAAAAAAAAATTCTAAAACATGGTTGGGATTTTAATCTAAGTTCTGAGTCATATGAACATGAGATTTAGATTTGAAAATATGGACACACTGACATTATTTGTTAGAATATTATGGGGGAAATATAAATCAAGAAAGCTAAAAATTCATGTGGGACTAAAAACACTTTTTTTTTTTTAATGACAAAAAAGAAAGAAAAAAAAAAGATTAGATTTAGAGACATTTTAAAGAAGTTTAAAAATCATCAGTTAAGGGCGGTTGGTCACACCACATGACATTTTAACAAAAAAAAAAATTACACGTCATGTTATTGACCCATTTGAGCAGCTTTGAAAACTGTTTGTTTATGAAATGTGCTATAGAAATAAGTGGATTGGATTGATGAGTTTGGGCCCTCAGCGGTGCTCTCTCAGCCCTCTGTCTGACAATAAGCCTGTATTCAGACGCAAAGGCCCAGCCACAGCTTCATCCCGCAGCGCCGCACTCCCACTGCTTCCAATTAGACAGCCCTGTTCATACATGTGCATCATGGAGGGTCCCTGAAAAGACGGGGCTCCCCTGCAACTCCAGAGGTTAGTCATATCCCCAGCTTCATTTAGACCGCTCCAGGACTCCAGGAACAGGCTGGGGAAATGAGACACCAGGGGGAGCCACCACAAAGACCCAGAGGCTCAAGAGCAACGTGAGGTACAGCAAAGTCAACACAAAGTCGAGGAAGAAACATTTGTCTCTTATGGTGGAGGGATGGCAAAAGTATTGAGGTTAAAACTACTATAGAGATTAGATATTGGAAATGAGATATATTGTAATGAGATATTGTTTAATGTCAAACTGTGGAACATTCAGGCAAAGCAATGACATCTCCATGGAAACAAGAAGGTGATGTTCAGATGGGTGTGACTGACAGGTGAATTAGCCAGTCAGGGACAGCCCGGATCTGTTCATATCTAAACAAATATGGCCGCTCACCACAAGTTAAGGTTTTGAAAAAAGGTTGATTCTTGATTCTGCATCTTAACGATTCTGGAGTCATTCCAAATTCTCAAAAATCAATTTTAAATGATGTTAATAAGAGTGTTTCTGCCACGCTGAAATGCCTCTAAAAATTCCTCTTTGTCTTCCCCACGTTTCTCTGTCAGGAAACTGAGAATAAGTCTGAGTTTGTGTTTGTAAGTTTGAAAACACGTGTGGAGCCACAAATTCACAAAACAGTTGTGTTGTGTTTATGCCATCGTTTAATACAGGAGGAGGGGCTGTGCTCACACATCCTACATGCAGCACGCACACACACACACACACACATGCTGCACACACAGAGCACACACATACACACACACACATGCAGCACATACACAGAGATGCAACACACACATGCAACACACACAAACACACACACGTAGCACACACAGACCAAGCACACATTATGCAGCACACACAAAGCACACACACAAGCAGCATACACAGAGCATACACACACACATGCAGCACACACATGCAGCACACACAGAGCATACACACAAATGCATGCAACACACACACACGTAGCACACAAAGAGCAAGTACACATACACGCACATACGCAGCACACACAAAGCACACATACATGCAGCATACACAGAACATACACACACACAGAGCACAAATACACAAACACATGCAGCACACACCCATGCAGCACACACATACACACACATGCGGCACACACAGAGCATTCACACACACACACACACACACACGTAGCACACACAGAGCAAACACACACACACACACACACACACACAGAGCACAAATACACAAACACATGCAGCACACATTTATGCCACACAAACACATGCAGCACACACTCATGCAGCACACACATACACTCCTGCAGCACATACACACACACAGAGCATACACACACGTATCCAGCACACACACACGTGTAGCACACACAGAGCAAGCACACATACACGCACATATGCAGCACACACACATGCAGCACACACAGCAGGAGTGTCATATGAGTGTGTGCTGAGACAGAGGAGAGACAAACAGACATTAGTGCTACTTTGAATCACTCTGCTCTGTGCTTCACTTTGTCGTGTTGTTGGCAGTGAAGTAAAAGCTGATGCACCAACTACAACATGTGTCCCTGAGAACCACTCATCATAAAAAAGGCTATAGGGACAAAATATAACAGATAATATGTTGATCTTGGACAAATATGTCTACATATTCAAGTTCTATCTCTGCAGGGAGGAAGAACTGGGCCAAAATAAGAGTCCAATGAGGTCCATTTGGTCCTCCGATAATTTATGTCATTAGGTTCTTTTTTCAGACGAAGAGTTTGTTTTTCATCCCTGACAGTTTGTTCTGCTCCCTGTGGTCTTCCTCAGAGTGGGCATGTGATGTTTCTGTGACGTGTTCGCTCAGCTGATTTAAACTGGTGATCCTAACGATGGAGACAGGAGGACAGCGCCATCTACAGTCCCACTTTGTCAGGACAATATCCCAGGTGTCAACTGTCAGGTATGAAAACAAACCCTGGTCTGAAAAAAGAACCTAATAACATATATGGGCCGAGATAATGATTGAATGGATCTATTATGTTTATTAAATTATGATCTAATTCAATATTTAAATAGCCTACAACCAAATACAATTTCAGTTTCCTCCCTTCTTATTCTTGCCTGATCTAAGAACAATTCCATTTTGCATGGAAATACAGTTAAACATTTATTTTACACATTTCAAATTCCCTGTGAAAATAGTCTTGTATATTTTTCTTTTTGGACGAAAAATAGCATCAGAATTGAATTTATAGAATGTATATAGAATCGTTTTGAATCAAATTAGGACCCCCAATAATTACTGTAATTTGAATTGATCAGGGATGTAAAGATTTACCCTCCTGTTGTACTGTGATAGTATTCTGACTGTACTGTGATAGTATTCTGACTGTACTGTGATAGTATTCTGACAGTATTGTGATAATAGTAATAGTAATAAATAGTGATAGTATACGGTAGAATACAGTAGCTCAGTTGGTAAGAGCGTTTGCCCACTGATCCAAATGTTGGTTCTTGACATAAAACATAATTTGTTGAGTGGTCAGATCCACTGACCCACAGGTTGGCGGTGCGATTCCAGCTCCCACAGATGAATGCTGTTGTCGTGTACTTGTCCTTGTTGTGTGAGAATGGGTGAGTGGTTCCTTGTTGTAAAGCGCTTTGAGCCTTGAAGGTGGAAAAGCGCTGTATTTTGTACATTGTGACAGCACTGTGACAGTACTGTGACAGTATTCTAACAGTACTGTGATAGTAATGTGATAGTATTGTATCATGATAGTAATGTAATAGTATCGTGATATTAACTGAAGTGAATTGCCTTTATTTGTCAATTCTTCACATGTACATGTACATACAAAGAATCAAAACTGTGATTGTAATGTGATAGTAATGTGATAGGGTACTGTGACAGTATTCTGACAGTACTGTGATAGTAATGTGATAGTATTGTGGTAGTATCATGATAGTAATGTAATAGTATTGTGATATTAACTGAAGTGAATTGCCTTTATTTGTCAATTCTTCACATGTACATGTACATACAAAGAATCAAAACTGTGATTGTAATGTGATAGTAATGTGATAGTATTGTGATATTAATGTGTTAGTATTGTGTTAATATTGTGATAATAACGTGTTAGTATTGTGACAGTATTGTGATAGTAATGCAATAGTATTGTGATAGTAATTTGATAGTATTGTGATATGAATGTGTTAATATTGTGATAGTATTGTGATAGTAATGTGATAGTATTGTGATATTAATGTGTTAGTATTGTGACAGTATTGTGACCTCTTTCTGATTCTAAAGAGTGGCTGTTAATAACGCAGAGACTGTTCCACTGTGATTCTAGTCTATTCAGATACAGCCGAGCAGACAGTTTTTATTGGGCCTGGGTCAGTAGTTGTGATTTCTACAGTTCCTGGTGCAAAACATTTTATTTATATGTAGACAAGTTAATTCCACAGATTTTATACCATTATTCAAAATAAAAAGATTTTTAAAAGACCAGGTCAGGGCAACAGAATGGCCCTGTATCATAATGTAAAAATAAAAAAACATATCACGCCACTAGCCCTATTTGAAAGGCCACCAACCACTAATAACCCCAATGTATGGAGTTTAAAAACACAGTGGAGCACTTCCTGTCTTACCACATGGCATCACAAGGAGTCATCACAAGAGGATTTGTGTAGTAAACATGTGTGAATAGAACAAAACACAAGTCCAGCTCTGTTTGTGATGACGAACATAGAGAACATGCATCATATTATATTATATTATATCCATGTTATTGTTATTATATCCATCCAGACCCAGACCCTATGAACCCCCCTGCAGGTGGTGAGCCCACAGGAGGGAGGGACTGACGGTCAATGGTCACTGTTCATAGGGTGTTGCATGTTTTTGGTTGATGGGGGGAAACCGGAGTACCCGGAGGAAACCCATCCAGACATGGGGAGGAAACATGCAAACTCCACACAGAAAGGCCCGGGCGACCCGGGGATCGAACCCGCAACCTTCTTACTGTGAGGCATGAGTGTTGCCACTCATAACATAACATAAATTTAGAAGTAAGTATCACTTAAAATTATAAATTTAGTTATTCAGTCATATCCGACGGATGATTTGTGAGAACCAATCAAGCAGCTGGCTGTGGGTCATGTGACTGGGAATCTGGGTTTGCGTCAGATTATTTCACAGACTGCAATTAATCTGCCAGTCCCCTCGCTAATGCTCTGTGTGTGAGCTCCGCCCCCTCTTCTGGATATGTAAATTAAGCAAGTCTTTAGCCCCGCCTCTTCCTCCTCGCCTGGGATCAGGGCCGAGCCAAAGGTCTGCGGAATGTCAGGAGGCTACAGGAACAGTTTGGGCTGAAATACACAGAGATGTGAGCGGGAGATTGGAGGAGGCTCGACCCTGGGTACACAGCGCCCCCCACAGGAGAGCAGAGCAGTCACTTGCACGTTGCTCTTTTCTTTCTCAGCTTTCACTTTTGTCATAGCTCAGTGGATGAATAATGATTAAAAATGACACTTTTGCACACCTCAAAATTTGTTTCAGCTGAGATTTTTTTTTTTTAATTATCCACACAAAGTCCCACTGCTAAACCTTTCAACCAAAACAATAAATTAATGAATTAAAAATAAAATAGAAGCATGCATTTTCAGTTTGAATTAAAGGAGCAGTATTTGGATTATTTCAGATCTGGAAATGGCAATTAAAAGTAAAGAGAAGCTGGTAACTTGTAAACTACCACTACATGACATCACAAGGTGGACCAGAGCATTTTTAGCTTTGGAGATGTAGACAGACTAATAATAAAGTCAAACATGTGAATGAAACAAAAGGCAACTCCTGATGTTTTGAGGTGGTAACAACATTATAACTTGATTTAAAGCGCACAAGAATCCATATTGTGTAATGCAGGTGTAAATTTCATAAACATGACCTCTCTGTGTCTCCAAATATGATATAATATAACTTTTACTGAAAACAATTGTAATAATGATATAGTCATAATTATAAAAAAAACACTGGAGATGATGGACAAGTTGTTGGAATTTAATGATCATTCAATTATCCAGGTCGAAAATCTTCCTTATGACCTCTTGTGTATTTTTGGGGCTATAAAGTGCACCGGACTATAAGGCGCAGTATCAAATAATATGTCAATCGCTGTCATTGTCCACACATAAGGAGCATCGGATTATAAGGCGTAATAAGCGAAACAAAACGTGTGTCGGATAAATGGAACTTTATTCAGGTCATTTACAATAACTCTCAGTTGTAGCTAAC
>KN490394.1:0-14930 GCA_000787155.1 Scartelaos histophorus
AAAAAGGTTGGTGACCCCTGATCTATAGGCTGGATGTGAGGAAACCCCCTTAGCCCCGCCCCCTACCTGGCACCATCGGGCAATGCCATGTCCCGGCGTGTCTGGAGAAAAGGGAAACGGCGTGATCCAAGCACAAATGTCCACTCTGCGTCGTGTTGGATTGTTGGATTTTGCTCAGGGGCAGAGTAAAGCTTCAGGAGGGTGTTTAATGGACCTTTAATGGCTGTGGCTGGATCGTTTTTTTGAGCTCTCTGGTCCAGGTCCAGTCCCAGAATCAGAATCTAACAGCACTGATATTAGCTGGTGATGGGACTCTCAGCTTTTTTTGTGTGATCTGAATCTTTTCAGAGTCGTTCAAAACACTGGCTCTTTTTATGTTTATTTATATGCCAGAAGCCAATGTGGGAACTCATTTAAAAGTGCATTGTGTAACTTTTATGGTGGAGGGTCCGTCAAATGCTTTTCTCCGTGGAGATCTTATCGCTTTGTCTGGAATGTTTCACAGACCAAGTTAGAGGTCAGAATGCCTGTTTTTCTAGGTATTTTTGAGCTATAAAACCACTTTTAATTGTAAATATGAAGTAGAGCTGTTTAAAGTCATACTGTGGAACATTCCAGGCAGAGCTATGGCGTATCCATAGAAACAAGCAGGTGATGGACGTCCAACCAAAACATTTTAACTACAAATTAAACAGAAAAGAAACGGCCAAAGCTAAAATTTGCTTAAAACCTACTTTCTGCTTTTACGCCTACATCTCCAAAGCTCAAAATGCTCTGCTCCAATTTGTGATGTCATGAAGTGATAGTTTACAAGCAGCTACCTTTTACCTTAATAAAATATGGGCCCTTTAACTAATGCCATAACATTATTTATAAATGACATTCTCTGACTCTATAAACGTGTTTTACAGACTGGCGCTGTCCCCTTCGACTCCTCGCCTCTCCATTCTGTGACTCAATCATTAATAATTCAAAGTGACAGCGCTGATAACGAGCTGGAGCGCCCGTTTGCCGCACACACCGCGGCGCAGGTTACGCCCGATCAAAACGGAGACACGATTAGCGTTAGCGAGAATGATTGATGCCACGGTTAGGGACCCAACACGGCCGCTCCCCCGAGTACGGCGCAGCCCGGTCAGCCCGCCGCTTTAAAGTGATGTATGGTCTGGCCCTTCCTGTCGCCGTAATTGCCTTATTAGGAGATGGGAGTACGGGAGGTTTGGGGGGAGCTGGGCGCTAAACCGACTCCAGAGGATGCTCGCGTTTGAGGGCGCTGTCCAATTACGCTGAGTGAGGAGATCTAGGGCCAACGCAGCCGGAACAAAACAAGTTTAAAGGGGAATTGTGTAACTTTTGTAGTGGTGGGTCCATCAAATGCTGGAGATGAAGGAAATGTTATTGCTTTGTCTCTAATGTTTCACAGTATGTGTTAAAGCTTTCTATCGCCATGGAGACTGAATTAGACCAAGTTACACGTCAGATCTGTAGAAAAGCAACACCGCTCCCAGTCAGAATGCCTGTTTTTGAGGTTTTTCCGTTTTTAGCTATAAAACCATGTTTAATTTAATAAAGAGCTGGTTAAAAGTACACTATGTAACTTTTTGGATGGGGGTCATCACCTTCTTGTTTCTATGTACATTTTATTGCTTTGTATAAATGCCTATTTATTCAATTATATGTAGTTTTATAGCTCAAAAATGTCTAGAAAAACAGCCATTCTGACTGTAAGTCAATGACTAACTGGGTTTGTCACAAATAAGGGAAACTAGGCCATAAAGGCCATAAAGGGTTCAAAGTCCTGGTTTAGACCAGATAAAGTCATGGTTTAGTCCAGGTTTAGTGCTATTGTCCTGGTTTTGTCCTTTGTACATACATGGTTTAGTCCTAGTCCAAGCCTAGTCTTATTTAGTTCTAGTTTAGTCCTTGTTTCATCCTATTTAAGACCTGGTTTGGTTCTAGTTTAGTCCTTGTTTAGTCTTATTTAAGTCCTTATTTAGTCCTATTTAAGTCCTGGTTTAGTTCTAGTTTAGGCCTTGTTTAGTTCTAGTTTAGACCTTGTTTAGTCCCATTCAAGTCCTGGTTTAGCTCTAGTTTAGTCCTTGTTTAGATCTAGTTTAGTCACTGTTTAGTCCTACTTAAGACCTGCTTTAGTTCTAGTTTAGTCCTTGTTTACTCCTTGTTTAGCCCTATTCAAGTCCTGGTTTAGCTCTAGTATAGTCCTTGTTTAGTTCTAGTTTAGGCCTTGTTCAGTCCTAGTTTAGGCCCGGTTTAGTTCTGGTTTAGACCTTGTTTAGTCCTAATTAAGTCCAGGTTTAGTTCTAGTTTAGTTACTGTTTAATCCTGTTTAAGACCTGGTTTGGTTCTAGTTTAGTCCTTAATTACTCTTGCTTAGTCTTAACTAAGTCCAGGTTTAGTTCTAGTTCAGTCATTGTTCTAGTCCTATTTAAGACCTTGTTTGGTTTTAGTTTAGTTCTAGTTTATTCCTTGGTTAGTCCTATTTAAATCCTGGTTTAGTTCTAGTTTAGGCCCTGTTTGGTTCTAGTTTAGTCACTGTTTAGTCCTATTTAAGACCTGGTTTAGTTCTAGTTTAGGCTTCATTTAGTTCTAGTTTAGGCCTTGTTTAGTCCTATTTAAGTCTTAGTTTAGTTCTTGTTAAGTTCTTCTTTAGTGTTCAGACCAATTAAAAAGCAAAGCCATAGTGGAAATCTTGTTTCCCAAAGTATTTCGCTCCAATGAGTATCTGCAGTTTATTTAAAAGACTTATCCAGCGATGTATACAGGCTTAATTAATTTAGTTATGAATGACTGGGTTTCGTTTCAACTTTTTTTTTCACCAGCATTATCATTATTATTTGTCTCCTGCCATAATCCTTAATCCCCAACGCAAAATGAGTTATAATCCAGTAACATTTCAGAGTTCAGAGTTAAAAAACGCCACTGTTAAAGGTCCCAGATTATGCACTTTTTGTCATAATGTAGTTTACTCATCACAAACAGACCTGAAGCTGTGTTTTGTTTCATTAAGGCTTTTCTTTTAAAAATGTATGTAATCAAAGTCAAAAAGACAAAATTTAGATTTTCACTCATGTATTAGCCATAATCATAAAATAAGACAAAACTTTTTCATTATATTCATTTTTTTTTAGCTGGACTAGTATAGAAGCAACAACACGGGGTTAAATAAAATTTTATATTTTAGTTTTGAAATATTTTAATTTAGCCCAGGTTTAGTACTATTGCCCTGGTTTAGTCCTTTGTAAATCCTGGTTAAATCCTAGTTCAGGATAGTCCTGGTTTAATTCTAATTTAGTCTTTGTTTAGTCCCTGTTTAGTTGTAGTTTAGTCCTTGTTTAGTTAAGTCCCGGTTAAATTGTTGTTTAGTCTTGGTCCTGGTTTAGTGTCTGTTTAGTTCTACTTTAGTCCTTGTTTAGTCTTATTTAAGTCCTGGTTTAATTCTACTTTAGTTCTTGTTTAGATCTAGTTTAGTCCTTGCTTAGTCCTATTTAAGTCCAGGTTTAGTCCTATCTTAGCCCTATTTAAGTCCAGGTTTAGTTCCTGTTTAGTCCTATTTAAGTCCTGTCTTAGTCCCTGTTTAGTTCTAGCTTAGTCCTTGTTTAGTTCTTGTTTAGCTCTAGTTTAGTCCTACTTTTGTTCTTGTTTATTCCTAGTTTAGTCCTATTTAAGTCCTAGTTTAGTCCTCGTCTAGTTTTACTTTAGTCCTATTTAAGTCCAGGTTTAGTTCTTGTTTAGTCCTTGTTTAGTTTTCAGACCAGTTCAGAAGCAGAGCCGTAGTGACATTCTAACGTGACTCAAAGTCCATTTTGTGTAAAACAGGACATTTAAAAACCCCACACAAATATTTACACTCAACTTTTCCAAGCTCAGAACCTCCGCCTGTTCTTCAGCCGCGGCCTCGCCTCTTCATCGTCCGTCCTGTTTACGCACGTTTAGCTCGACCGTGGTATAATAAGGCCCGAGGACATGTTCGCGCGCTGTCACTAACACTCCATTAAACCGGGGCTCAGAGTCTCCCGGGGGGTTAGCCGTCGTTAGCGGTGGTTAGCGCTACGTCCAGAAAGCGGCGCGTGCTTATCGATTACGCCGCATTATCCTCGCCAGCTCCCCGCCAGCTAAAGATTTTCCACCAAACCAACGGAGAACGAACGCAGATATGAAATTGCGCGTGGCTTATTTGTTGTTTTCTCCGTTACAGTTTCTATATGCTAAAGAAAAGAAGAACGGAATGGGACTTTTGGCTCTTTTACAGATCTGAATCTTTTGGACTGGCTCTTTTACTGCTTTTACATAACAGACGCCAATGTAAGAATGGATTTTATCTGTTATTAGGCTCATTTTTCAGACCAAGAGTTTGTTTTCATACCTCAAAGTTTGCTCAGAGTGGTCACGTGATGTTTGGTGCTGTATCTGGTTTTCCTGACTTTATCCGAGGTGTGTGAGAGTAAAAAAGCCCCCTTGTCCTGGTTTATAGTCCCGTGGGCACGTTTTCGTATTTCGATTGCCTCTTTAATCGAGCAACGATGTTTGTTGTCTTCTGTCCCAGTGATGTTTGCTCCATCCTTGTTCATAATGTGCTTCTCTCTTTTACAGTGGTCAGAAATGACCGGTTTGAATTGTTCCTGTTCTGCTTTGTGTTGTTGCTCATTCAATTCAATTCAGTTTATTTTTGTATAGCCCAAAATCACAACAACAATTATCTCGACGAACTTCACAAAATAAAATGTGCACGCCTTCGCTGTTTCCTTCTCACATTCTGTCCTATACCTTTTTTGTGGACTGAACACTCCTGTTTCTCCCTGAACCTCCTCCCTGTTTCCCTGTCTCCATTACAGTTTTATTGGACATGAGAACATGAGACAGAACAAACATCATTGAAACAGAGGAGAACAAACATCGTCGCTGGATTAAAGAGGCAATCGAAATAAAGAAATCTGCCCCCGGGACTATAAACCGGGAGGAGGGAACTTTTTTACTGTCACACACCTGGGATACTGTCCTGAGGAAGTCGGACTGTAGATGGTGCCAAAACCTGTATAAATCACCTGACCGGACACGTCACAGCAACAGGACGACCTCGAGTGAGAAATCGAAACTATGAAGCACGAAAAAAAAACTGACCACATAAACCTTATTGGACTATTTATTTTATCTACAAACTAATCACAGAGAGGAATGACCAAGGCTAATTAAAAAAAAAAGGAAATCTGTTTATTTGAGCTTTTTGCAGTGCTATATTGTTCCTGCCTGAAATGGTGTTGGAGGTCACCTATGCATGTTTAACTGTTTTGAAAAATGCTAAAAAGTTGCATAATCCCTCATTCTTTTGCTTTCCATGCTAAGTCACAATCAGTGTGCATCCCGCTAACAAAACTACTGCACATCACATCAGTGGACTGTTTTGTATCATGTTTTTGTATATTTATGGAGAAAAAAATTGCAAAAAAAGTCCATATTACCTTTATTTCTGAACTGTTCTAATGTTTCCTCATCACAAACACACAAACATGTAGTTGTGCTTTGTTTCATTCACGCACAAAACACACAAACCATGCATATTTAGGCTCAGTTCTTCTGCGATGTGAATATGAATAATTTTAAATACAGAAAATGCTCCACTGTGTTTTTACACTCCACACACCTTCACTAGAATCATGTGGATCATTTCAACCCTAGAACTGTCCAGGGTCTGTTTCTACTAAACAAAAAATAAAAGGTAAATGTTGAAAACTACCACTTTATGAAGAAGGAACAGAGCATTTTGAGGTTTGGAGATGCTGACAGACTAATAATGCAGGATTACTCAAACTGCAGGTATGTTTTTGAGGAGGAAACAGCGTTATAACATGACTTAAAGCTCAATTTCGCGTTATATGGATCTCTAAATTACTCAAACATGAATGAACGACATGTAATACCTCTTCAGGCATGTTTTAGATGAAGTAACATAGTAGAAAGTTGAACGGGAGAAAGTTCTCCCGCTTTAAGGTAGAATCGACACCGCGGGCGTATTGACGTTCTCCCAGCTGCGAATGGAAACGCTCTTGTTAGGAATGATATTGAGTCGACTTGGAAAAAAAATAAAAAAAAATAAAAAAGTAGATAGGCCCTGATCCCGCAGTGAGGAACCCTGGTCGGACAGTGGTAATGATCGCTCCACGCAACAGGAGATGGAGAAACACCCAAGGGCGCAGGGTTTACAACTGCGCCGGAGGAGAGGTCAAAGTCAAATCTCAAACTTGATTTCGATACTAAGGGATAGACTCCGTATTACGTCTTTATTTATGTGATTTTCAACATTAAATCGTGGTACGTTCTTTTATATTCCCATGTTGTGGAATACCTCAGTGGTCCATGTGCATATACTAGTCTATGTGCTCTTATAAATGTTCTGATACAGCTCAAGATCATTGTAAAACTATTCAAGAAACGGTCATTTAATGTCCTGTGAATGGTACTTTTTAGATCAATAGTTTGCGCATTAGTATTTGAGTTTAAATACTTTTCAAAACCCTATCTTTATGGTTAATGTCTCTGTAATTACTGGGCCTGTCCACTTGAAATGTCGAGTCTTTCCACACGAATTATGTTGTAGTAGAAACATATATTTTTGACAAGGATCGAATTATTTTGTGTCTTAAAAACCTTTCAGCTGACAGCACGATGCGGTAAATAATGCTTGGCTCAAGTGCATGGGGCAAATCGGCGCCTTGACCTGCAGATCGAGCCGTTAACTTGTGACATCATGAGGTGGAACGGGGCATTTTGAGCTTTGGAGATGCAGACGGACTAAGAATAAAGAATGACTCAAACGCGTGGGAATGAAAAGCTCACGAGAATCCATTTTGTTTTGCGGAAATGTAGGATCTTCTAAAACAAATCTGTCATTTTGAAGAACTTTGTGATCAGTTTATACGCACTCGCATGCATTAAACATCGGTGTTTAGTCTCAGGATGGAACAAACACTTTCATACTATCTTCTCTAGAGTAAAAAGTTCAGTGCAGCTCAAAGGGCAAGCTCAGAGGACAAAGCTCCACTCTGGATTAACATAGTCAAACTTTAATTAACTTTGAGGACAATGTCTTTATAAAGTTCCACTGAGCAAACTTAAGGTTTCCACACAGTCTTAGAGGTCACCCGGAGAAAGGTTTAAGGCAAGCTAAAGCACTATACTCCAGCTTATTATATTGTATTGATTTGTTTCGATTTTCTTTGCATTCTATTCATGAGAAAACTTTTCAACACAATTCTAGTTTAGGGACGGTCATTCCCTTGCAGGTGGTTTTATAGCTCGAAAATGCCATACTGTGAAAAATTCTAAAACATCTCCATGGAGAAAAGTGTTTGATGGACCCGACGGACTAGAAAAGTTACACAACGCATCTTTAAATGTAGTTGTCTTTGTGGCTCCAGGAAGAATAGTTACAGCGATAAAAACCAAAAGGAATCCAAAACAAAGAAGAAGAAAACGGTCTGATATTAATTCAACTTTCTACAGCTCAAATTGCATCATACAGCACAAAAAATAACCAAACATTTCCCGGTACTGAAACAAAACGACCCCAGGTACTGTTGTTTTTGAGGATTATAACGTGGCCAAAAGCTCACATGAGTCAGTCTGGCAAAATATAGAGCGTTTAGGAGGTTATTCTGAAATGCACACGTCACAGCTTTACACCGGGGGGCGCTGTTATAAATAAGGAGCGCGAGGGGCCGGGGAGGTGTTTCACGGGAGGTCCCTGAACCTACCACGGTCCTGACCCGCGACCGAGTCTGGGGCTATTTTAAGAGACACTTTGTTGGATTCATAACGATGCAATTAGTTTTTGTTAAGCAAGTTCATAAAGGTGAAATTGACCTATTACATGATTAGTTTTTTAATGACTGCCGTGAAAAAATAGTCCTTCAGAATATTAATCTGACTCCCGGTGATTTTGTTTATTGTTTAAAGACTTATTTTCGATAGGTTGATGGTTAAATCCCCACAACTAGCACCTCTTTCTAATTACTATGCTACTACTATGCTAAAAGTACACAACACTAACAGTACACTATGGTAACTGTATGCAATGCTAAGTATATGCTATGCTAATTGCTAACTCTACATTATTTCCAGATAGAGTTGGAGTCTATTTTTAGCCTGCTACATAAATACTCTAATAATTAGTTTGACAACATGATTTATAAGCTAACTGTATGCTATGCTAACTGCACGCTATGCTAACTGTATGCTATGCCATCTGTACGCTAAATTATTCCCAGTTATAATTGCAGTCTATTTTTAGCCTGCAGCATAAATACCATAATAATCAGCACGTCAACATGATTTATAAGCTAACTGTATGCTAAGCTAACTATAAACTATGCTAAAAGTATGCTATGCTAACAGTATGCTACATTATTCCCAGTTATAATTGAAGTCTATTTTTAGTCCACAGCATAAATACCCTAATAATCAGCTGGGCAACATAATGTATAAGCTAAGTGTAGGCTATGCTAACTGTGCTCTATGCTAACTGTACGCTAAATTATTCCCAGTTATAATTGCAGTCTATTTTTAGCCTGCAGCATAAATACCCTAATAATCAGCACGGCAACATGATTTATAAGCTAACTGTACGCTAAGGTAACTATAAACTATGCTAAAAGTATGCTACGCTAACAGTATGCTACATTATTCCCAATTATAATTGGAGTCTATTTTTAGTCCACAGTATAAATACCCTAATAATCAGCTGGACAACACAATTTTTAAGATAAATGTAGGCTATGCTAACTGCACACTATGCTAATTGTACGCTATGCTAACAGTATGCTACATTATTCCCAGTTATAATTGGAGTCTATTTTTAGTCCACAGCATAAATACCCTAATAATCAGCTGGACAACACAATTTATAAGTGTAGGCTATGCTAACAGTGCGCTATGCTAACAGTGCGCTATGCTAACAGTACGCTACAATATTTTCATTTACTATTGGAGTCTATTTTTAGCCCGCAGTGTAAAAAACATGAGGCATACCCATTCCCACATATTCCGAACATTCCGGAGACCTAAACATGAATATTGTATGTCATGGGGATTATATGGAAATGAATGTTCACATATTAAAGGCTTAATTGCATGCTAGGATCCTCCGCATATCACATTATACCATTTATGCTAATTGTTGCTCCTTTCATGGTCGTACGCCCGTCTGTCATTAATATTTCAGGTATTTGGAACTAATTATGAAGAATTATGTCTCGTCCGTCTGCGTTAATTACATTGTCTGTGGACGCTGGTGAAGTTAATGGCGGGGTCATTATTCACATATCAAGCCTAAGTGATCTAAGAGAAGAACAAGGGTCATTTTAAAGCGGTTAGTGTGAAAAGTATAAGCTCTGGGGGATTGTGAGAGTGGACTCACGATTGACTCAGGAAAGCAAAATTAAAGGATTTATATTGCGCTATTTTCTGATTGATGTTATATTGTTACCTCATCACATATATGACTGAAGTTTGGTGTTGAAGCTGATGTTTAACACACAAAGTCTGCATATTTAGGCTGGGTTCTCCTAACAAACGGAAAACACTCCACCTTGTGTAAGAATTTCAAAGATGGTATTGGAGGTTTTCATTCTAAAATGTAATAATGTCACAGTCCCAGATGGAGGGTGGATGGAGAGACAGTTACATTACACTTTGCATAACATAACCAAAAGGTAAAATCACACATCTGTCCAACAAAGGTAAAACACCTTAACTCGAGTGTGAAAGTGTGAAAAATTACTTCATAGTTTCAAAGCCGTGGTTTCTCGTAAGGTTTTGGACGTTACAGCTGTCTTAGCCCTTTATTTTCTCATTAAAATCAAATTGGTTCACGATATTTATTCACATAAGGGAGATCTCAAATATGACAAAATGACATTAAATCATTTTTGACCAGAAGTGATGTTATGGCGTTCTGCTTTTGTAGGATAGAAGTGTTGAATCTGATCATTTCTATTACTGACAAGACCCAAGAACTCACTATATTACAACAATAAAACAGTATTTTATCATTAATAACTTTATTTGCCCCTGTATTAAATATTATCAGCCTACAAAATGTTTTGGTGCCAACTAAAACCCAGCAATAAAGAAATGAATGAAGTGACGTCACCCACAGCGTTCATTTCCAGCCAAATGAAGTTCATCGAGGCAAGAAGCGAATTTGGAGCCATGCTCCATATGTGGAATTCTAACCATGAGCATTAAAACTAGAAAGGAGCCAATCAGGAGAGAGGTTGTTGAAGGTAACTCCCCTTCTCATCCGCACCCCTGGTTTAGCAAGGAGCAGGCGATCAGCAACACTGTCATTCAAGCTTGTTGGGGTGACGTCAGGGAAAGAAGAAGCCTGATTTGTTTGTTATTTAAGCACATATCTTGATTTAGAGTCTAAACTAAACATAATACAGCTTTTTTTAAGACCAAAATGAGCAGTTACAGAGAAAGAAGCAATGTTTTTCAATAAAAAGTGAGTCAATGGATCCAGAAGTGCACCCATGTTCACTTCCTCTTTGGAACACAGCGGGTAGTGAATTAGCCAAGTTCATTTAAATATATAGTCCATGAGTAAATTCTATATACCTTCACTAAAATCATTTGGATGATGTGAAAAGTCTGGCCTCTTTCTACTGAACTAAAGCTAAACGGCATCTGTTAACTTCTCTTCATGACGTCGCAAGGTGGAACAGAACATTTTGAGCTTTGGAGATGAAGACACACTAAAAATACAGGATTACTCTAACATGAGAAACAAAACACAACTCCAGGTATGTTTTTGAGGAGGCAAGAACATTCTAACATGGCTCAAAGCATCACAGATTCCTAGCACCGTTCTCAAAGCCAACCATCGCTTCAAATTGTTTTATTTTTATTGCTCCCTTATACAGGAACAGTAAAAGCGTTTATTACTTCATCTTGTAAGCTGCCTTATTGAAATTACAACAAACTTTGACTACGCAAAGAACTTCCAGCTCGATTTTATCTTCCCAAAACGTCTTAATTAGCACATAAACCTTTTTAAAGTCCCCATCGCTTTCTCTCTCCCCATAGAACCCCACAGACGCTCGATCGCCCGCCTGTCCGCTCATTCAAGTGAAATTGATCCACGCCACCCACCCCCACACGGGCGCCTCTCCTCCCCGAGCTCGGAGCGCTTTTTTTCAGTCACGTCAGCCCCGTCGTCGAGACCCGGGGAAGATTTATCAGGTTAAAACTACAGATTCCCCCCGGAGCCCCAATCCGACAAATTAGACTTTACTTTCAAACCGTTACCGCTAACGTTTACCGTCGGCGTGACAACCGGGTTACCAAACAGCCAATTAGAGCGCAGAGAGCAGTTAGTCACTCTCACCTTTCTGCGGAAAATCAAACTCCTAAACAGAACCATAAACGCTCGTATTGATCGCGGGCTCCTGAAAATATGCCGTTTAAATCCATTTTGTTTTTTGGCAGTCTTTGCTCATGCGTGAATTGTGTTTCCATGGTAACTGCTGAACATTCCACTATAGAGATACATGTAGAAGCATCAAAGTATCAATAGATTCATGGGAAAAATGTCTAAAAGAGTTTATTTAGGATAATCCAGGCTTAGGAAAAATGTAAATAGGGGATATTTTCCTTTAGATATCATCACCTTCCTAAAATAATTGCTTAAGTCACTTTTTGCCTAAGTTTATTTTGCCATAATTAAGGCCATAATTTCAATTTTTGGGGGGAATTTTTTGTGTTTCCTGAAAAACCTGAAAAAATGACTTGTGCGGTTATTTTAGGAAGGTGTCGATATAACATATTTAGATCACCATGTTAGCTTTTATTGTTTTGAAAATGCTATATTTGCCTAAAACAGCATCTTAAAATGTTATATAAGTTGACTTTTGTTTTTGATAAGTCTAAGTCTCCCTTCCCTTTGCTCCCCACGTTACGTCGCTCCCCCTTCAGAGCGTATCACAACAAAATCAGAACTGAAACCGAACCGGAACTGAAACTTCTGCACATCACATCAGGTTTGTTGTTGTGTGCAGATTTGTATCATGTTTTTAAATTTTTTGGGATGTTCTAGATGATGGAACAACATTATAACATGGTAGAAAGCTTTAAAAAGAACTCTATTTTGCCTAATATCCCCTGTTTAATAAAGAGTTCAGGGCATAGAGAATTCATTAAGTATTACTGAGCATGAATCAGTGATTAATAAACTAAACTAGAAAATTCAACTTTTTTTAAGAACTGATTTTTTTTTTAGATAACACTGAAAAAGATTACTTGTAAGATTTACCAGAAAAAATCCTTGTAACAATTTGCACTTTTTAAGCAGTAATATTAGGCGTACTTGTTACTATTAAGTAGAATCGACTTACAACCACAATTAACAGTCAAGAATTTATTGTGTAATGTTACTCCATTTTTTTTAAGTTAGAAGTCATATTTATGTAGATAAAGTAAAATATATAAAATATTGTCAAAATTAATTGCTTTGCTGTGATGAAATGATTGAAGTATGAAGTAAAATTATATGACTAGTATTTACTGGTGTATAATAAATGGTAAAATGTTTATATAGCGCTTTTCCAACTTCAAGGCTCAAAGGGCTTTACAAAAAGGAACCACTTACCCATTCATTCATATAACATTGTACACAGTCAGGCAAGGTGGGTTAAGTGTCTTGCCCAAGAACACAACAAAATAATTAATTGTCTCAACCAAGCTACTGTCACCCAACTTACACAATATTTATGATTAGACAAATAAAAATAGCTTTTTTTATGCCGAGAGTGGGATTCAAACCACCAACCTTGGGAACAGTGAACAAACGCTCTTACCAACCGAGCTACTGCTGCTGCAGGCCCAAATACATGGCCACCGAGTGTAGAGACTTCTCCAGAAGGACTCTGGGATTAATATATGTGGGTTTGTGAGTAGTGACCTTTCAAACACATTGGTGATTATGTAGTAGAACTTACTCATTAAACACAATACTTCCACTACATGTAAGTAAAATACCTAGATTTTGTGCATTGCTATTAAAGAAGTTAGTATGTTTAGTTAGTTGTAGTATGTTATTTCAAAGTACAAATTACCACCGTTGATGTAATATTTTTTACTACCCCCAGAAGTTATTTTTTTCAGTGTTTCAAACTCAGTTGAAGCAGGGGCCAAAAATCATAACACCACTGTGAGTCAAGGGGCCCTCATTCAATCCACTGCAGGGAATTATTGCTCAAAAATCTATTCTCTTTGTAACCAGGGTCGCTTCTCCACAGATCTGACCTGTAACTTAGCTGGAAATAGCGGAAAGACCCGAATTCCAGATCTGTATTCCAGTTTTTTTTTGCAGTCTGAGCGAGTGCAGCTGGGATCTTGACTGCGGTGAGAACACTTAAGTACAGGAAGTTCACGACCTTGAGTTTTCCTGGGCTGGTTTTTAGCGCCGCAGGCTAAGTGCTAAATGGTTTCACACATGAGGGTCCAGGTGAGAGGAGGTCCAGGTTTGAGAGGTGCAAAAGGCACTATCGGGGCAGTGAATATGAGATCAGGCATGACATCACAGGGGCCAGGAGGCAACGGCAGAGGGAATACAGACGCACTCTTAACCCACAACGCCATTAAAAATAGATCGGGTCAAAACCGCTCGCAAGCTGAATCATTTTGAAAGGTACGATTGTTTTTCATGTTGTTATAATGAGTGCTAAGAAAACGGGAACTTTAATTTTTTGCTTTACATCAATTAAGTGTCAGTTTGTGGAAAAATGTTGAGGAAAAAAGTAAGAAAACAGTAGTAGTAATAGCTCTAAAATGTCATCCAAAATGCAGCTGTTTATGAAAAAATAAGTTTTTATTCTGGTTTAAACATTTATTTAACAACATTGCTTTATAATTATCAAAGCGTAACTACTTTGTACATTAGACGAGCTTTCAGTAAAATTCTGAAGTGCACCAAAATTGTCAAAGATTTTTTTTATAAAATCTTAAAGGTGCACGGTGTAACTTTTTAGTTGAGGGTTCCGTCACCTTTTTGTTTTGATAAATATGTCATTGCTCTGTCTGAAATGTTCCACACTACGACATTAAACAGCTCTACTTTACATTTATTCAATTACAGGTGGTTTTATTGCTCAAAAATACCCAGAAAAACAGACATTTTGACTCTGAGCGGGGTTTGCCTCTCCACAGATCTGACTTGTAACTGTCTGTCATGGATTTCTGGTATGTTTTTCATGAGGGAACAATGTCATGGTTATGAGCTAAAAAAAAAGTCAATTTGGCTTTTTATTGTGTTAGCGTTTATGTGTTAGGGTCGTCAAAAGTATCAAAAATCAGATATGGATTAATACTAAAACTAGCATTGGAACTAGATACTCATTTGAGCAGGTATCGATACTAAAAAATGAATGAAAAATGAAGAAATGAACCTTTCCTGAATAGTTTTAGAATGATAGACTAGTATAAACCCATGAACCACTATGGAACCTACATGGACCACTGAGGGATTACGCAGATATAACGCCACACGGGAATATAAAACTAAAATTGAATGTTGAAAATCACATTCCACTGACTAAAGAAAGCGCTTTTTTATTATCATGGCTGTATCGGAATCCATATTGAGAATTAAAATATGTGAGAATGAAGCAAAATACAACTCCAGGTATGTTTTTTGCAAAGGAGACAATGTCATGGTTGAGAGCCCCAAAAAATCAATTATCAAGTCAATTAATATGTGTTTTTTAAGTTTGTGTTTGTGTGTGTGTGTGTGTGTGTGTGTGTGTGTGCGTGTGCGTGTGCGTGTGCGTGTGTGTGTGTGTGTGTGCGCTGCTTTCAGACCTGAGACTGTCACTCTGCAGACAGGACGTCAGCTGGCCCTTTAAATATTCAAGTGCCTCTGC
>KN490396.1:2535-13932 GCA_000787155.1 Scartelaos histophorus
CATGCACGCACGCACACACACACGCACACACACACACACGCACACACACACACACACACACACACACACACACACGAGACTTTAATATTGTGAACAGAAAAAAAGAACAGAGACTGAAACAAAACAAGAAATAACCCACATTTGAACCGGGACAAAGCACGTCTGAACAAGCTGCAGAAAATGTGCCGTAATTAGCAAACCACAAAGCCTATCAGTTCTTTAAAGCTTCACTATGTAACTTGTCGGTTGGGCGTCCCTCCCCTCCAATAGAAATGTTGCTGCTCTGCCTGGAATATTCCACAGTGTGACACTCATTTACCACTGCAGGTGGGTTTATAGCTGCAATATATCTGGAAAAACAAACAAACATTCTGACTGTGAGCGGGGTCGCCGCTTCACAGATCTGACCTGGAACTTGGTCTGGTCAGGTCTCCATGAAAATAAATAGATTAATAAGATTAATGTGATACTGTGAAACCTTCCAGGCAAAACAATAACATCTCCAAAGAGAAAACTGTCTGACGGACCCTCCACCAGAAAAGTTACAAAATTATTTTACAACATCAATTTCCACTTGTCGTGATTGACAAGCAGTTTAACCGATCAGAGAAAAGCTGGGTCCATTATCGCTGGCAAAAGACTGTCCAAAAGACTGGACAAAATTATTTGGTTGAATACGTTTCGCAGCTCATCCGAGCTGCTTCTTCAGTTCTGGTCAGAATGCTGGAAAACACAGCCTTATATCTGCCTGGGTCCATTATGTCAAAACAAACATGTCACATTCCTGCAGAAACAATGACAAGATAGAAAAAGCTCTAAACTCGTACAAATCTGAGGTAAAAAGTTATACATTTTATATAATAATATTAAAGTGGAGAGAGACACATGATACAGATAAAGAGATGGGCTGTGATTGGACCGTTTCAAACTTTTTCATATCAACTATTTTCATATAAAAAGACGTTAAAACACAATGAGACCAAAGCAGAAGTCGTGACCTTTTTGAGGAAACCCTGTGGTCAATGGGGACTCCCTTAATGTTATTTTGACACCACAAAATAACACCAGACAAAGAGGCTGGAAAATGTGGCACATTCAAGTTCCTGAATTTGACATTTCTGTCCATTTAAACCACAAACTTGGCCTGCAAAATTAATCGGAATTTAATGTGAACTGAGGTAATGTGCATTTCATAAACTATAATGTAAAAACATGTTAACCACATAGATGGAGTGTGTAATAAACGGACAAAAAAGCTAAATAAAAAACCCCAGGATTATGTAAAGTACGTTAATATGAACATTTTTAGACCAAAATGAAGAACCCGACAGCAGCTTTTACAGAGGAAGGAGCCACAATATCTCAATTTAAGTCAAGATCTTCTTGAGGTTCATTTCTGTCCTGTCAATGGAACATGTTTAGTATCGGTATCTGCAAAAATGAGTATCTAGTTTCGATAATAGTAGTAGCTTTCGTTAGGGGTTTAAGAAAAAAAATTGATTCAGTGATATAACGTGATAGTTCATTGCACCATTCTCAAATCAATTAAAACTGGATCCAAATCGATTTTTTAAATAATATTTTTCACAAAAATTCATCCAAAACAGTGTTCTCATGATTTAAACAATTTATAAATTATTTTTCATACATTTTTTGTCTTGTGAAGCTGAGTGTATTATTATACACAATTATTGATAAATCACAATGTATCATCCACTGTTTTATTATACCTGTGCATCATGATGTGTGTTGTATCAGACTCAAGGCAATGCACATCCCTAGTTTTAGTATCGATTAGAATCCGATTTTCAATACTTGTTATATTGTCTGTTATTATATTGTACTGTTTTTAAGAACTAAAATCTTTTTAATGATATTTCTAAGTTAAACCACCTCCTGTGCAAAGTTCATATGAAATTCATCTATTTCAATCATCAAAACAGCAAGTATGTCAAGTGCATTACTCAAACAATTTTCCTTACACAAAATAAACATCAAAATTATAGCACAGTCACACAAAAATGCCAAAACATCCTAAAAACTACTCAGACAGATGTAGCAATATCAAAATCCCTCGATATGATATTTTCACAATGTGCATCTCACGGTTCAAAATGTACTGAAAGATCACGGTGTGCGTAGCTCTGAGCCGTAGCATGTGAAGAAGCACTTTAAGGGAATTAATCACCGCCTATAAAAGTTGAGTAAACAGAGTTGGAGGAGGTGTCACCCTGAAGCCTGAGGAGATGGTGCGTGTGCGATGACGCTGGAGACCGCAAACAGCTGGAGGACCAAAACAAACGGAGAGGATGACGCCGCGGTCACGAGCTCAGACGGTGAAACGACAACTACACAAACTCCACCTGCTGCTGCACCTTCTCTCAGCAGATTCACCACGGCGGCAGCGACAGGTCCGACCGCACACTTCACCAAAACACACTTAACATTACAATTAAGATTTTTTTTTAATCCCCAATATGGCTTTTTTAAAGTTTAAGCTTTTCTTTTTACTTCCGGGATGGAAATCATAACATCACACCAGGAAATTCCATAACTGTTAACTAGCAAATATTATATTCATTATATTGGTTTGTACATACACATTTATATAATTAGCCCTTATTTGACCATTTTATAGAAAAACTGTAAACAAAAACATTCTAAATTCCAGAACGGAGCAGCTGGAGGCAAAACTGAAGTGGAACAAACTGTGATTTTAATGGGAAAACTGGGATCAACTTCAGAATATCAGAAAATGTGAAAAATCAAGGACAGTTTGTAAAAGTCAAAGCTCTCAGCTCCATGTGAATGATTCAGATCCAGTTTAAAAACTCTTACAATTGTGTTTTATATTTGCTGTTTGCTTCATTTTGCTCCACTTGCAGAATTTTGAACATTCTGATGAAGATCTGAAAGGGTCTATTGCTACTTATAGAGAATTTATTATGACCTTTTTATTTTTATCCTTTGTTATTATAATATATTATGATGTGTGATTATGTCAAAATCCCTCAGTGCGATATTCTCTCGATATGCATCCCGATATTTATTTTGATATTTTGTGGAGGTTAACAATATGCTACTTGTTCCGTTTAAAGCCCTTGAGAAGCCGTCATTTCTATTATAACATGAAGAATTACCTGTTGTTAAGCACTTTAAAAACTCATTTCTTCCTGTAGTTTGCACTGACAACAGCAAAGGATCATGGTCTATGTAGTTCACTGTTTTTTGGCTCCTGTTGCACCACAACAAAGCAAGTTTATTTGTATTGCACAATTTATATACAAAGTAATTTAAAGTGCTTTACAGAATAACAAAGACATTAAAATCACTAAAACTATTACTTCAAGCTAAGAAACTTAAAAATCAGTATGTCACGAGGACCTGCGATATTATTGTGAGACTTTTGACGATACCAGATCACCATATTTCAGTTAGTGTTACACGCCTCATGTCAAATCATTTCCCTTGTGGAACAATAAAGTTTGCAAAACTAAGTAATGTAAAACTGCTCTAAAGTGCACAGAAATTATACTCTGATGAATAAAAACATAAGAAAACACCTTTATTTGGCTTAAAGTAACTGAAAAAGTGATTCTTTCAGTGTATGTAAATTACTTCCTGTAATTTTGAACATATTTTTCTACTTTTCTTCACAAACTGCTTCTTGATTCATCTAAAATAAAATTATAATTTATATTTACAACAGGTTTTATGCCAACAAATTAAGTAGAAATTAGAGAATCATAAAAATCTGACATACACACTTAATGAAAATAATGTCAAATGTTAGAAATTGGACAATAAACAATATCGCAATAAAAAGCGTACATAATATTTATTTGTGGGACACAAATCAACATTAAATCACCAGAATGTGCAGAAAAATTTTGGAGAAAAAAAAATAAAAAAATCAAAGCACAAAACTGCAACAGCTGTTTAAATATGGAAGTTCATAATATTCAAATTATAATTATTTAGATCCATAACATTTGAAACTGTGAGTAACTTTAATCATTATAGTGATATAATCATAAATCACAGTTATTTTGGCCATGTGAAATGTGACAGGTCAGAACACCTGTCTTTGAAGGTATTTTTGATTAATAAAAACACAAAATTAAAATTAAATGATCTTGTGAGGTTTTCCCCTTTTTACGTTTGGGTTGGATAAAAAGTGATAGATTTTCTGAAAAGCTGTGGTCATGAAAAACAGTGCTACAGCAAAAGAAATTTATAAAGTCAAATTAAAAATGGTGAGAATAAAATTAGGAACTTGACTGCACATTTATTTAGAATAAATAGTGTCAAAATCTCATCTTGTGGAAATTGCATCTCATCCCACTGCTCACTGTTGTAGATTTGATGTCTAAAAACTACGCGGTTTGTATGATTTATGCAGATTAAGAGCCTATGGACACAGGGTCATTACCAAATAATTGCTATAATTACTATAAAACAGTGAGGTTTTGTATGTTTTTGTGATACAAATATTAAGCATTAAAAAGTGCACTGTGTAACTTTTCTAGTACACAACAACTCCATGTTGTTTTTTGATGGAATGTTCTACAGTACGGCATTTAATTTAAATTGAAAAAAATAAAAATGTCAGTCTGTTTGCTGCAAGAGTTTCAATCAGTGAGAACAGGTAGGGGGCGCCCTTGGAAAAAAGATCAAAACAAAACGACACAACAAAATCCAGGCAATCCAAAGAAGTCAAAGTCGCATGAAGAAAAGTCAAGTTAAAAGACCTAATATTTAAATAGCCAAGGCCGACATGCTTCCACCATGACTGCTCTTCATCAGGGCTTAGTTTTAAATCTCCATGGAAACAAGCAGGTCACATCACCAGGTCAAGTTACAGGTCAGATCTGTGGAGAGGCGGACCCACTCAAAGTAATAAGACATGATAATACATGTTTCTGCAGTGGATTTGAGAAATAAAAACACCCATAATTGTATAAATGCAAGATGTTAATTTAATGCCATACTGTGGAACATCCCAGGCAAAGCAACAGCATCACCATGGAGACAAGCTGATGGCAGACCCTCTACCAGAAAAGTTACTCAGTTCACCTTTACGCAACCAACTCCAATGGGAAACTCGTGGTTAGACCCAATAACAAAGGTCCTTTAACAGTAAAGCTCCACTGTGGAGCTTTTCTGAGGGTGGGTCCATCACTTGTTTTCCAGAAAATTCCCATAGGATGTGGGCATATTTCTCCACAGATCTGAGCTGTAATCTAGCCATGTGGTGTCACCTGTTTGTTTTAAATAAGACAGAAAAGTTAAATGCCACACTCTGGAACCTTCAAAGCAAAACAACATTGCCATGGAGACAAGCAGGTGGCAGACCCTCCACCAGAAACTTACAGAAAGTTACGTAATAAACCAATTACAGTGTTAAAGTGTTAAAGCTGCACTGTGTAACTTTTCCAGTGGAGGGTACGCCGCAGGCTTATCTCTCTGAAGATGCTATTGCTTTATCTGGAATGTTCCGCAGTACTGCATTAAACCTTCCTGTCTCTACAGAGACCAAACCAGACCAAGTTCCAGGTCAGATCTGTGGAGAGGCGACCCCGCTCACAGTCACAATGTCTGTTTTTCTGGGTATTTTGAGCTATAAATCCTCCTGTGATTGAATAAATGTAAAGTGGAGCTGTTTAAAGTCGCACTGTGGAACATTCCAGGTAGAGCAATGAACATACACATTTCCATAGAAACAAGCAGCTGACAGACCCCCAGCTGTGAAGTTAAACAGTGAAGCTTTGAGAATTCAGAATTATGTGCATTAGTACAACTCAATAGGCTGTTACTGCAAAATTACACCTGAATTCTGCAACTATTGAAGTGACTGTTTGGGGTGTAACAGGAACTGAAATATCCTGAAATCGTATCATCAATAATCTCACAATAATATCGTGTCCTTCACAATATATAGAATCCCAAGTCTCTTTGCTTAAATTCATTGTTGTGGTGCAGTAAGAGCTAAAAAAAACAGAGGGAACTACATAGACCATGATCTTTTGTTGTTTCAGAGCAGAAATAACTGTTCTGAAGCACTTTTACATCTTATTTTTGTATTAGAACAGCACCAATCATGCACCTTATCATGGTGTTTTAAAAGGAAAAAGTAGAATGTTCACAAATCTCCACAAAATATCAGAATAAATATCAAACCATGAGATGCTGATGAAGAAAATATCGTATTAGAGATTTGGATATCGATCCCGAATGTTTAGTTGTGACTTAAATTTTTCACTTTTAAAACTGTTCAAAATGTCACTGATATGAATCTGGCAAAAAATGAACCAAATGACCAAAGGATTTTAGAGTTGCTCTGTTATTATGGAGAATATCGTCATATCATGAGCTTTCCAACATATTGCAATAAATATCGTACTATGAGGTTCATATCGTGATAATATCGTATCATGAGACTCGTGACTATGAGGAATAAAGGACCAAAAATACCAAGATTCAACAATTCAACCAAACATCATTCATTCCAAACCTGTTTTATAAAACAGGCAATGGGACAAAAATACTTGAAGTTTCTATAGATCACAGAAAACTGACTCCTGGGAGCTTTAAGTCGTGTTCTAATGCTGTTTCCTCATCACAAACAGACCTGGAGTTGTGTTTTGTTTCATTCACACTAGTCTTTTTTATTAGTCGGTCTTTATCTCCAAAGCTCAGAAAACACGGTTCCACCTTGTGATGTCATGAAGTGGTAGTTTTCAAGTTAATAGCTGCCCCTTTACTTTAAGTTCAGTAAAGACCTGCGATTCCAGAGGCTGAAATGATCCAAATGATTCTAGTGAAGGTGTGAGGAGTTTAAAAACACAGTGGAGCACTTCCTTCCTGTAATACCACATAACATCACGAAGTGGAACAGGAAGCTAAAAAGGATTTTGAATGAAACAGAACACTCAGGTAAGGTTTTGATGAGTAAATAACGTTGTATAATACATCAGAAAATGGCGTAATATACGACCTTTAAATAATTTCTACACTTTTCAACGCGCTTCTCTATTACAACACAATAAAGTCAACCGTGATGTCGTGAGAATGAAGTGAAGAGAGATGGATGTATCAGAAAAATGTAGAAAATTGCAGAGAGAGCAGGTCTGGTCTGTGGTTCGCTCAGAGCAGTGGGAAAAGACCACTCTCACTCGCTAATGTCAGGTTCATTTGTCAAAATCTGTCACTACTTCTGCGAGTCTGGGCAGGCCGTCTGTAATCGCTCCGCTCAAATGTGTAGACGAGTTTCTTGGAAGATTTTTGACAGAATTGGCTTCTAAAAGTGATGAGTCAGTGTGTTTTACAGAACGGGAGGGATGCTGCTTGGTTAAAAGGACACAGGATTAAGACGGATAATTTTAAACGAGGAAATTAGCAAAATGGAGACAAGGTTGTCAGAGTGATGTGGTACAGAGGAGGACGGTGAATACATGGTATAGAGGAGGGGCCGTGTTTATATGGTACAGAGGAGGAAAACAAGAAGCCTAGAGGAAAACCAAACAGGAGATTTATGAATGTAGACAAAAGAAACCATGAAGTGAGGTGTGAGAGCAGAGGAGAGCAGAAGAAGCAGAGGAAGCAGAGGAGGAGGACAGGTGTAGGCAGGTGCACCACTGGACAAAATCAACCAAAAATCACCTCATAGGAGCAGCAATCAAGGCCAAATAGTCGAAATGACACCACTAAATCAATCCTCCAACATAATGAGACAGACTGCACAGAAACGAAGCACTTTCAGGAGTTTAAATATGGTGAGTGACGGTTATGGACCGTCAACAGTGTTTTTATGCATACTGATATATTACTGAGGTGTCAATTTACATGGACAAGGACTTAATCTGATTCTGCACGTGGGAGAGAAGAAGATGGAAGTTCAAGTAGATGGAAAAAGTAACCCACAGAATGACTACTCCCTTAAAATGAAATTCAATTAGAAGAACATACCTTCTGCTACTAAAGACTACTCTTACTTTGGTACTGATATACTACTACTCACGCTTGGGGCTGGGTATCATTAAGAAGTTGCCAGTACGATACATACCTCGATGCACATTTCGATTCAATACGATATATTTCAAATTGATTTGAAATGGTTCAATAAAAAATATCATAGCGGTGATACTAAGAGTCTTAAAACCACTGTTAAACCACTGAAACACACATTTTAATCATCAAAACAGTGAAAATGTCAAATGTATCACATAAACAAGTTTAGTGCCTCTAAACGAGCAACAAAACTGTAATAATTTGGTAAAATATAAAAAAAAAATATTCTTGGAGATATATCGATACAGCAGCACACAATATCAATATTGTATCATCACATTAAATAATATGATATATTAATTATTTTTGTTCATCCCTACTACTACTACTACTACTACTACTACTACTACTACTACCACCTGGAGGTATGATCTGCATAAACATAACAATACTTTGGACGTGACTCTGTGGGATGTTGACCTAAAACGTGATTGAATGGAAAGCCCCAATAATGACTAATTACATTATTTTTAGGTTGCAAGCCTACAATGTTGATGTATGAGTAATGTACCAGGCGAGTGTCCGTGAGTCTAGACACATTTCACGTGAAAAAATGACATGTCTCCGTAGCTAACGCCACATATTTTGATTATCAAATGGTGAATTTAGTCCAAGTTGAGCGCTTGGCCCCTCGGTGTTTCAGACGCCTCTGCTGGCTGCTGTGTGTGAATGCATGAGGAGGATAAAAACACTTTGTACATCGTCTGAAAACCTTGCATTACCTTTCGTAAGGCTTGCACGAAGAGGCCTCTCCATTTGTGACTGTTCTCGTCACTGGAAAAGTCGTAGATCTGCTGGGGCTGCATTGCTGTAGCGGCTCCTGGCGTTGCCGTGCTCCGGGCTGAACTGTCAGCATCGGCCCCGGGTTCAGAGTCCTGTGGGTGGGTCAGTCCAGGACAAGCGCCGCGGAATATCCAGACACTTAGCAGCAAACAAAATGATCCTAAAGCCCGATGGCTAGTTCGATGTCGAGTCAGTCCCCGCAAATCCCAGCTACATTGGTAAATAAGCACATGTAGCGATAAAGTTACGGCGCTAGCTCCTGGGCTAATGCGGCTAGCCTGCTGTAAACAAGCTAATTTAGTGCTAGGTGGAGCGCTAATGGCTAATAATAATGTTGCTACGTTTTATCCTAGATTCTTGCTAACCGCGTATAACAGGCACATTAACGTCAAGGTAAAGTCAAGACATTTGAGTTGAACTGTCACCAACCACACCTATAAGCTATGTTTGGTTATTTTTCTGGCAAACACCTGTAAGATCAGCAGACTATGAGGTTAGCTAACGAGCTAACTAACTAGCTAATGCTAACTCCAGGCTCGCTCTGGCCTTGGTGAGTTTTATGTTGTGGCACACGACCCGTTTAGATCCAAACAAGGCACACTTTCTCTGGCGCCGTTTGCTTCACATTTAGTCATTTTCCCCAGAGCGGTCGGATGCGCAGGTAAATCCCGTAAATCCCCCAAAGAGGCAGCTCCGGGGTCCGGGAGGAGAGCGGTCCGCAGCAGCCGGGCAGCAGCGCTGTTTTTGGGGTAAAGTCGAGATGTTCCACTCGGTGTCTCCCTCCGCGCTGTCTGTCAGGCGCATGGGCGTAAACAACCCGGGCACTGACGGGACAAGAGACCCCATTCTTCTGTTTCCCTCCACCAAATTCACTTTTTATGTGACAAATCAACAACTACTTTAAGATTTTCACCCATGATTTCCAGTAGTTAATTAATTATTATTTTTCTATATTTATATCTCATTGATAACAAACTCAGGCTATAGACCCTTTCAAATCCTAAATTTTTTCAAATCCTAAATTCTGGAATGGAGCAAGTGGAGGCACAATGAAGCAAACATAATGTATTTACAATGTTTAACTGACAAGCAGACCTAAATGTTAATGGTTTTATGACATTATTACAAAAAATAAGCAATAATTTAGAAATTTAAGGTACAAATCTTATTTACTTTGCTTCTCTGTTAAGGATAACATATACAACAAATGAAAATATAAAGTATAATATAAAGTATAATTTATGATTAAATGTGTAATATATATTTTAGATGAAGTGAAAAATTGTTGTGGGCTCAACATTTCTGTGAGGATTTGTCCAGTAAAACCTCAAAATGTGGATTTGTCTTTGTAAAAATGTTTAGTGTGGATCTCTTGTCAAATAAACAAATAATGTCAAACACAATTGTCAGAGTTTTTAAACTGGATCTGAATCATTCACATGGAGCTGAAGGTTTGACTTTTACTAATTGTCCTTGATTTTTAATATTTTGTGATATTCTGAAGTTAATCCCAGTTTTTCCATTAAAATCATATTATGCTCCACTTTTTGCCTCCAGCTGCTCTATTCCGCAGTTTATAATGTTCCTTGATTTTTAATATTTTGTGATATTCTGAAGTTAATCCCAGTTTTTCCATTAAAATCATATTATGCTCCACTTTTTGCCTCCAGCTGCTCTATTCCGCAGTTTATAATGTTTTTGTTAAGTTAAATAAATCAGGGAGTCAAATGTATTGTTACATTTGGATTGTGGAATGCAGAGTCAACTTTAGTCATGTTACAAAAGCCATGTTTGTATATTACAGTGGACATGTAAACAACACAATAAGAGGACACAGAAATTTACAAAAAATATTCAAATCTCTATCAATTCTGAGCGATATTCTGAACAATAATCCAATTACTCACACCCCTTTACCTGAGCGTAAGAACGGAGTAGTTTATTTATTTATAAGTAGGCATTAGGATTTATTCCTATGACTCATTTCAGAGAGAAAAGTGTGTCACCCAGTTCACTTGTACTTGTTTACTGGGACCTTTCCTGAGGCACGTCAACCTCCCAGCAGATCATTATTTAGAATGTTGTGGCGCCCCCTGGTGGCCAAACCGGGCCACTATTCTAATGCCTTCCTTTTAAACCCTCTAAAAATCACGTCACTACTTTTAAACAGTTCAGGATGTTAACTTTTTAATCTGGACAGATAACTACTACAATATAAACTGGATTTCTCTATATAAAAGGATCAGGATTATGGATTGTAAACCAAGTATTCAAACTCTTATATTGTCTGAGGGGAAGTCCCCGCTCCATAACACGACAAACTTCAAATCTCACAAATAAAACTCCTGCACACAAGGCTGAGCAGAAAGCAGCAGTTTTTCAGATTCATATGCACTTATGCTTAATATGTACATTTTGTGGTATAATTTCATAAATATATAGAAAGAGAGAGAATACCCCACAAATAAAAATGGACACCAGTCTGGAGGTCAAATTGTTCAAAACATTTGAACGCATAAATGTTGATTTGTACACTGGTAAATA
>KN490397.1:3362-20423 GCA_000787155.1 Scartelaos histophorus
GTGTGTGTGTGTGTGATTCACTTCCGTCAGTCTGCCCCAGAGCAGCTGTGGCGATGGAGGAAATTTACCATCACTGAACATGGAGTGACTTCATAATTAATAAGTGCTTTATATCTTGAAAAGCTCTATATAGAAAGTCAACCATTATTTTTGTTTTACTATTCAGTGTATCTGTTGCCATGGAGACAAGCATGTGGCATGATAAAGCAGGCAACTGTGAGCAAATCACAGTTTGGATCTGTGGAGTGGCAAGCCTGCTCACAATAAGAAGGTAATGATGCTGGTTGTAAAACAAAACAGATAAAACTAAAGCACACCTGTGGAACCTTACCACGCAGCCAGCCCGCGGTCAGCTGATGGGAAGTGAAGGGGTCAGAGGTCATGTGACAGGAAGTGAGGAGAAGCAGGTCGTACAGAGGGTTACCCAGAAGGAGGGCTGTGAGGAAGAGAAAGAGAAGGAGAGGAGGAGAAAGGAAAAGAAGACAAGCAATGAGGAAGGAACGCAGAACGAAAAACCCCTGAGCCCGAGTCATTCAAAACCAACAGAACGGCCATGATTTAACCTCCAGACTGGTTTACAACACAGCAGATTGTCACCAATGAGAAAACAGAAGCAGCAGCAGTAGTAGTAGTAGTAGTAGTAGTAGTAGTAGTAGTAGTAGTAGTAGTAGTAGTAGTAGTAGTAGTATTAGTAGTACCTGAGGCCTCTGCACTCTGGGACAGCTCGGGGAGTTTGTTCCTCAGATGGGCTGGGTTCTGGTACTGAGGGTCCAACAGGAAGACGCGCTCGTAGTGAGGGTCAGAGTTCACCCCTACAAAACAAAACAAAGCACCAGGCTAAGTGCTCTGCCACACGGGAGTCTAACCCACAACCTCCTCCTCACTGAGAGGAGGAGACAGGCTAAACCAGGATTAAACCAAGACTAACCAGGACTTAACCAGATCTAGACCATAACTAACCCAGGACTAAGGGTGTATTCACACCAGGAAAGTCCGATAGTTCACTTGCTTTGGGCTGGACCAATTATTATTTTTTTTTCATTTTGGTGCGGTTTGCATTCACATTGTACATTTTTGTAAGTGGACCAAACTCTGTAAACAAAACCACGTGTGCTGAGATGGTCCAACCATTGGACAGAAATGACAGAAATGGCAATTTTGCGTGCTGTTTTTATTATTGTCATAGCGATAGAGCTATTAAATATCAAATGTTTGAGCAAAAGAAGCGTTTGATGCAATGCAATTCCAATATGGTAGAAGTAATTTTTCAGCGACGAAGACAAAGGGCAAGATGGCTACAGAGGAGAGCACTCATGTACACATCGTGTGACACTTTGTCTTCATGCAAGACGTAACAGGTATAAAGTTATATTAGTATATCTAAAGACTTATCAAAAAGCATTAGTACTACTTACTGCTTACCTGTGTGTAGCTCCTTTATCACCGTGAAGTTTAGCCACGTAAAAATTAAGAATTAAAAATTCCTTAATGCACAAGCACAACAGATGAGTCTAGTTCTGAGCTCGGTGAACGATTCTCTCGTCTCAGGTAAAACTCTATTTCCCATAATGTTCGACATATGACGGGAGCTCGTTAGGTACAAAAAACACAACTGTACTGGATCGGGTCTGGGCTGCATTCACACCACAAACGAACCGCACCAGAGTCCGTATGGTACCGCACCGAGACCACCCCTTCAGCCGGGTGCCGGACTGCTTGTTTGGTCTGGAACAGAGTTCGGTGGTTTTTATTCACACCAGCCCAGTTCGGGCGAACCAAAGGAGCAAACGAAGGCAGGTGTGAACACACCCTAAAACAAGACTAAACCAGGGCTAAACTAATTTTTCAGCGACGAAGACAAAGGGCAAGATGGCTACAGAGGAGAGCACTCATGTACACATCGTGTGACACTTTGTCTTCATGCAAGACGTAACAGGTATAAAGTTATATTAGTATATCTAAAGACTTATCAAAAAGCATTAGTACTACTTACTGCTTACCTGTGTGTAGCTCCTTTATCACCGTGAAGTTTAGCCACGTAAGAATTAAGAATTAAAAATTCCTTAATGCACAAGCACAACAGATGAGTCTAGTTCTGAGCTCGGTGAACGATTCTCTCGTCTCAGGTAAAACTCTATTTCCCATAATGTTCCACATATGACGGGAGCTCGTTAGGTACAAAAAACACAACTGTACTGGATCGGGTCTGGGCTGCATTCACACCACAAACGAACCGCACCAGAGTCCGTATGGTACCGCACCGAGACCACCCCTTCAGCCGGGTGCCGGACTGCTTGTTTGGTCTGGAACAGAGTTCGGTGGTTTTTATTCACACCAGCCCAGTTCGGGCGAACCAAAGGAGCAAACGAAGGCAGGTGTGAACACACCCTAAAACAAGACTAAACCAGGGCTAAACTAGAACTAAACCAGGACTATAAACACGTCGTAAACCAGGTCTAAACCAGGTCTAAACAAGGACTAAACCAGGTCTAAACCAGGTCTAAACCAGGTCTAAACAAGGACTAAACCAGGTCTAAACCAGGTCTAAACAAGGACTAAACCAGGTCTAAACAAGGGCTAAATCTGGAGTGATCTCCTTGACGGGAGGTTGTGGGTTAAACTCCTCTGTACACAGTATTATGTACAGTACCGTGTGTGTGTGTGTTGTGTGTACAGTGTGTGAGGCAGTACCTTGTGTGTGTGTGTTGAATACGTTGTGTGTGTGTGTTGTGTGTAAAGTGTGTGGAGCTCAGTACATTGTGTGTGTTGTGTGTACAGTGTGTAGGGGACAGTACCTTGTGTGTGTTGTGTGTACAGTGTGTGGAGCTCAGTACATTGTGTGTGTGCGTTGTGTGCACAGTGAGTGGGGCAGTACCTTGTGTGTGTTGTGTGTACAGTGTGTGGGGGTCAGTACATTGTGTGTGTGTGTTGTGTGCACAGTGTGTGGGGCAGTACCTTGTGTGTGTTGTGTGTACAGTGTGTAGTGACAGTACCTTGTGTGTGTGCGTTGCGGGGGGGCACTGGGGGGGTCTGGAGGACGATGGTGTCACTGCAGGAGGACAGTCGGACCGTCACCTCCTCCTCCAGGATCCTGCGAGGAGCCTGAACACAAACACACAAGATGTAACACGAGTCTAGTGTCATTCTCACATTAAATCATAGCATAATGGAAGATCATTTGTTCAAGCAGATTTTGAATTTGAAATGCCGTTGAATTTCTCACTCTGAATTTTTTAACCCTGAAAAAACATGCTTGAAAAAAACATGGATTGCTTCTGCCTTGGCATCTTGGATCTTTGCTGCTCTGAATTTGTTGAATTTGAGGACTTGAAAATAATTGTGATGAAAAAATACACTTAAAATTTCAGAAACTCAAATTCAGGAAATTTTCAAAGTGAGAAATTCTTAAAAATCGGAACAAATTATCTTCCAGAATAGACTCTTTCTGTTTCCGTGTGATCTTATATCCGGATATGATAAAAAATTAAATACAAGTAAACAAGTAAACAACAACAATAACCGCGATGATGAAAAATAAAATCAAAAAGGGTAAAATACTAGTTTTAGTATCGAAGAGTATCTGACTTTCGATACTTAAACATGTTCAAATCAAATATAAACTTTACAGATAACGCTGATTTATTTTTATTACATGAACCTTGGACATGACGGACAAGGTTTTTTTGTTAGAATTTGGTGTTTTGGTTCTCAAGACGATGTAGTTTGTGTCAAAGCAGAATAAGCCTCAAATGACTCATTTTGGTTGCAAGGTTAAAAGCTGAAATCCAGTGTGTTTAAACCTAAAATGTCTCTGATCGGAATGCTCACTCCCTGCACCCCAGAACCTGCACCAGTCCTGAGTCAGGGCTAGTGCAGCACTTCTGGAGGTTCTGAGCTTCACATGAGGTCTGGTCTGTCCATAAACTGGTGTCCTGTGTCCAGGACTAAACCAGGACTAAACCAGAACTGAACCAGGACTAAACCAGAACTAACTAGGACTGAACCATCACTAAACAAAGATTAAACCAGGATTAAACTAGGACTAAACCCGGATTAAATCGGGATTTAACCATCATTAAACCAGAACTAGTGATGATTTAGTTGATTTAGTCCTAGTTTAGTTCTGGTTTAGTCCAGGACTAAAATAAGCCTGAACCAGGATTAGACTAGGACTAAACCAGGACTAAACCATTAATGAACCAGAACTAAACCGGGACTAAACAAGGACTAAACTAGGTCTAAACCATTACTAAACCAGGACTGAACCAGGACTAAGCCATTACTAAAACAGGACTAAACTATCACTAAACAAGGACAAAACAAAAACTAAACTAGGACTAAACAAGGACTAAACCAGGACTGAACCAGGACTGAACCAGGACTGAACCAGGACTAAACCGGGACAAAACTAGGACTAAATCAGGACTAGACTAGGACTAAACCAGTATTAAACCAGGACTAAATCATCATTAAACAAGGACAAAAGAAGGACTAAACCAGGACTAAACCAGGACTGAACCAATACTAAACTGTGACTAAACCCAGACTAAACCATCACTAAACAAGGACCAAACAAAGACTAAAATTGGACTAAACTAGGACTAAACATGGACTAAACCAGGACTTAATCCAAAGAACTAAATGAGAACGAAACCATTACTTAATCAGAACTGAACCAGGACTAGTACCTTTTTAAACCTGTAAAAGTGCAGGCTGTAGGGCCATAAGATGAATTGTAATGGAATTCAAACTGAACTGCAATTTGAATGGAAGTAATTAGCATAATTTCCTCCACAAAGAACAAAATCTCCTGTTTTATTGTGCGTAAAAACATCTCACCCTGGAGTTTAGACCCCAGATTGTTCAGGAATGTTCTAGAAGTGGACCAGACCCGTGAGTGAGACCGACCTTCTCCAGGACTTTGCACACGCACTGACACCACAGGATCAGGAAAATGACAACCAATAGGAGCAGGATGATGGACACCAGGCATCCAATCAGGACGGCCGAGCTCCCGTCTTCAGGGGCGGGGCTGGACGACGCATTCGCCACAGCTGTGTGAGAGTGACATGTGTCAGATGCCCTCCCTCCTCCCGTACAGTGTGTCAGATGCCCTCCCTCCTCCTGTACAGTGTGTCAGATGCCCTCCCTCCTCCTGTACAGTGTGTCAGATGCCCTCCCTCCTCCTGTACAGTGTGTCAGATGCCCTCCCTCCTCCTGTACAGTGTGTCAGATGCCCTCCCTCCTCCTGTACAGTGTGTCAGATGCCCTCCCTCCTCCTGTACAGTGTGTCAGATGCCCTCCCTCCTCCTGTACAGTGTGTCAGATGCCCTCCCTCCTCCTGTTTTTGTGTCAGATGCCCTCCCTTCTCCTGTACAGTGTGTCAGATGCCCTCCCTCCTCCTGTTTTTGTGTCAGATGCCCTCCCTCCTCCTGTACAGTGTGTCAGATACCCGCCCTCCCTCCTCCTGTTTTTGTGTCAGATGCCCTCCCTCCTCCTGTACAGTGTGTCAGATACCCGCCCTCCCTCCTCCTGTTTTTGTGTCAGATGCCCTCCCTCCTGTCCTCTACCTGAGTGGGGGGGCACGGTATTGGTCAGGTGGGGCACAGGTGCGGAGGTGGTCTTCTCTTCTTCGCTCTGAGGCGTCTCTGTGACTACAGCGTCCTCTGAGGGACAAACCACAGCAGAGACAGAATGAACAATTGTGTGATTGGAACCTGAGAGGGGCAGTATGTTCAGACCAAAACTGTAGGAAAATGGAAACACCATCACTAGACCAGGACTAAACCAGGACTGAATCAGGACTAAACCAGGACTACAACTGGACTTTTTGAGACCCTCTGTACCTGAGTGGAAGGAGATCTCGCTGAACATCATCCAGACGTCAGCGAAGGTGAAATTGCAGCGTACGACTCGACCCGCGCGCCCCAAAGGCACCGTCACGTAGCGAGCGCTCGGGTTCCGATCGTCCAGAACCGTCCTGAACGCCACATGCTCCGCCCCGAAACGACCCAGGAGGCGGGGCTTAAACTCACACAACACCGAAGAGAAGATCTTCACTCCACGAGAAAACATGTTATTACTGTGGACCTGAAAGAGAGAAATCGGGACTGAAGCAGTACTGACCCAGGACTCAACCAGGACTAGACCAGAACTAGACCAGGGGCCACATTTAGCTCGCTTACACAGAAATCTTTGTGTATGCTCTCTTTATGCCAACCGCAGGATTTATGAAATTCCTCCTAAGAGCCGTACTTTATGCAAGCCCAGACCCTCCTGTAAGATCTACACAAAGTCTGGAGAAATGTGGAAAAGGCGACACTCGTGGAGAGGAGCAGAAGTGAAGAGAGTCTGAGAAAGTGTTTGATCAGGAAATCATCAGAAAATTCACGTATATAAAATAAATACATTCAGTTTTGTGCCTTTAGCAGAGGTTAGCCAAAACAGAGAGAAGGGCTGTTTATTCCACTCATTATTCTCTGTAATATTATATATTTGAAACTTGTGCATGTGCGTGGCCACTTTCCTTGTAGAACACAGTCTGTGGCTGTGACCCAACACAGAGGATGAAATAATGAACGGACCTGAGAGAAATCTCTTCCCTCAGATGGAGCACAGGAGCCAGGCTTTGGTTTAATGAAGCACTGGGACTTCATTTGTACTTTTGTCTTTATACACCAAGCACCAGAGTGACCCGAGTCTGCGCCCAAACCCGACTCAAACTCTAAATATTTCCAATAACTCCATTGAGAGCTTGCTCTCTGTCTCTATACACAACCCAGCCCCGCGCATTCACAGAGGTGAGCAGAGTTTGGATGCTTCGTGTGGACTTTTATTGACAGAAAAACAGTGCCTGATCTGTATCTGATGTGTTACATACCAAATTTGTGCTGTACCTGCCGAAGCCCTCGCTTCCTGACCACTGATCCACATACTCCTCCCTCGATCCTTTTGTTCTCCCTGGGAGGGCATCCGAATCTCTCGCACGTGCTCATAGCCCCTCCCCCTTTGACCCTTCAGATCACCACATAAATGTATCTGCTAGTATATGTGCATAAACAGGGCCAGTCCCCACACACACGTCATAGGCAGAATTAATATAGCAATAAAACTCTTGGAACAGCGAGAAAACACTCTGGCTTTTCTGCAAAGATGTACTGCCTAAGTTATCTGAAATATTATTAAATTCACAGATGGTTGTTGTCACTTTCAGTTTTGTATTTATTTGTAAAACCTTGTGACCATGTGGATCTGCTGGAGCGTCCCCCTACCTCTGTCTGTCTCGGTCTCAGTCAAACACACTGATTATCGGCTCATGTTTAAGGAAATCTCATTCATCAGGTGGTGAATGATGGTGAAGTGGAGGAGTGGAGAGGGTGTGACACGAGAGCTACGCCTACGCACTTCTTTATAAATGAGGCCCCAGGACTGAGCCAGGACTGAACGAGGACAGAACCAGGAAAAGAAGAAACATATTGTGATTCTTACTAATATATCATTATATGTCTTACCTTCATGTGGGTGAAGTTTCTGGTCCTGTCAAAGGTGAACTCAATGCTCACATGGGCGAGGCTTTGGTTTTTCCAGCCCACATAGTCGTACCCGGGCCAGACCTGATACTGCCGTGTGGACAGGAAGTCGTCCAGACCGGTCACTCCATCGGTCAGCTGCCCCAGGCCCCCCACCCACCGCCTGAAAACACATAACACAAAACTTCAGCTGTGAAGTGAATGAAGAATGCACCTTTGTACTTTGAGCGTCTGGAAAAGCTACACTAAAGGACTAAAAAATGATGATAATTTTTAACATTATTATTATTATGAAATATCTGCTGCATAAAGTGAGTGAAAGTGTGCATGCCCTCTGAGTCTGGAGCCGTCGTAGATGGAGTCGTTGAGGCTGACCACAGGGAAACCAGGAAGAGTCAAGACCTGCCCCTCTGGAGCCGAGTACGACACCAGACCGTCTGTAACAGACATGAGGATTTCAACACTACAGCAATACACAAACAAATAAACAATACACACATGTAAATACAATCAAAACAATCAAAACCAGCCCGTCTGAAAACACACACACAAATAAATAAATACACATTTAAATGCAGTAAAATACAAAGATATGAGACATCAGAATGTCAAAAATATAAACAAATTAAGATAGAAATGGAAAAAGAGGTGTGTGTGCTGTATTTGAATCATTTGTTTTTCAAAATAAAACCAAAAAGAAGAAACAGATAATTATTTTTTTTTTTTCAGTTTTAGATTTTATGTTTAAATGAATAATTTACCAAACCCCTGGTCCCAATATCCAGTGTAGAGCGTCTGCATACACCGGGTGTGCGTACAACAGTGTGAGGACTGGACCAGGACTGGACCAGGACTGGACCAGGACTGGACCAGGACTGGACCGGGACTGGACCAGGACTGAGGATGGACATACTGTGATACTGGCGATCAGCTCAGTGATCCACTAATGACGTATACACAGACATACAATCCACCCTGGATATTAGGACCAGGAGCTTGGTTCAGGAAACTGGAAACGGCCGTTATCCATTAGCTGTTCTTCTGGAGTCATTGTAAACTCCTAAACTTGGGTATTAATCGTTTTGCTCCTAAAAAAATTCCTAAAAAGCTCTACCGTTGTATACAACTGTCTACATACATTTATATAATTAATGTCTTATTGACGCCGGTCTCTTGCTATTTTTCATTTTTTATTTATACTGATTAATTAAGTTTATTATAATTTTTCTAGATATTTTTACTCTGTGTTATTATAATATATTGTGATGTGTGAGCTACTGTGTCCAAGTCATTTCCCTTGTGGTTCAATAACGTTTGTCTAAGTCCAAATGACCCACAAAATCTTTTCATATTAGTCTTGTATTTAAACGTAAAAATTACTACTACAGTACTATTACTATTAGATGTGGTACCTTCCCAGTTGCAGCCGTACAGCTCCAGCCTCATGCAGACGGTGAAGGAGAGTTTGGGCACAGGCAGAACTCTGACGAAGCGTGTGATCACAGGAGGGTGGAGGTCATTCAGGACGGAGGCATACGCGTTTGTGTTCCCCTCAAGAACCTGAGAACAGACCCACAGTTACACCTGATGCCCTCCCATACATGTTTAAGTTCCAGTCAAGAATCTGATGAAACACAGTTACACCTTAAGCTTAAAAGCAAATCAACACAGATGCCCTGCAGTGCTCCTGCATCCCTGAGTGTCAGATGCCCTCCCAGCCTCATTGTGTTGTGTCTCACTCAAAGGTCAACAGGAAGTGTAGCTGATTCACTTCCTCTCATTTAACTCTCTGCATTGTTTACATTTCCGTTTCTTTCTGAGTTCGTTCACCAAACAGTTGTTAAAGAAATCATATTTTGTCCTGTTTTTGTTCTTGTTCAATCCTGGTTTAGTCCCAGTTCTATCCTGGTTCTTTCCTGATTCTTTCCTGGTTCTGTCCTGGTTCTGTCCTGGTTCTGTCCTGGTCTGGTCCTGAGTAAGTCCTGGTTTAGCCCTGGGTCAGTCCTTCGTTTAGTCCTGGCCTAGACCAGTTCTGGTTTTACCGTGTTTCCCTGGCGGTTCCTCCAGGACTTCCATAGGACCCCGTCTCGGCTGTAGTTAAGGCGGTATGCTCGAGCGAACTCATTCCCAGAATTGTGAGCGTATCGTCCCTGAGTGCCCACCACCGTGAGGAATGTCAGCCTGCCCAGGTCCACCTTAAAAACACAACAATCATTATGCTCAGGTCCAACGACTGTTGTGTTTTTAACACAACAGTCATTGTGCCCAGGTCCATCTTAAAAACACAGTTCACCCACACTGCCAAGGATCAATGTGGTGTGCTGCCTCAGGGCAGCGTGGAGAGAATGAAGAAAAGAGCTATTACAGTTAACCACTCTGCCACACCACAGTCATGTGACCAGTCATGTGACCAGAGTCATGTGACTGACCTGCAGGTACTCTGAGTCAGAGGCCACCTGAGGACACCAGGCTCCATCCCCATCCTCACGGTTCAGCCTGAAGAGAGAGGTCACAGTGAGGTCATCCACAGGTCATCCAGAGGTCACAGGTGAGCTACACTTAAACAGTTTTGATGCCGTTTCCTACTTAAAAATATCTCTGGGAAATCATACATAGCGCCCTCTTGAAAAAGAGCTCTCCAAAATAAAGATACAAATACACTTAGTGTCCCTCTCCACTTGGTGCAGTTTGATATTCCTCACATGAGCAGCTCAAATGTCTGGTCTGGGACAAAGACCAAGTTTTGGGTTGAGTCCTAGTTTAGATGAGAAGTGGGCTATATTCTTATTTATTTATTTTTACGAAAGCATTTCTCTTGTAGTTGATGATGAAAACCCAAAAGACTGAATAGTAAAGCTAACAGGCCACTGGCATGCTAACAGTGCAGTTTCTAATTACTGGACAATAGACAGACAGAACACAGAGGACTTATTTATACAAGATCTCTGCACTGGAGCAGAGAGACTCGGTAGAGATCGAACCTTATGGCTGACTGTTGTGTATGTGTTTATGTTTTGCAGCTGTGTGGCACTGTGGCCCAAGACAAATTTCCCCTTCGGGACAATAAAGTTTACCTTACCTTACATACCTTACATACCTTATTTACTCAAATACATGGGAAAAATCAGGTACTGACCCTTTAAAGGTTTTCAACATAAGTGTAAAGGTGTGTTGTGTACTGTTGTGCTGTGTACTGCTGTGTTGTGTACTGTACTGCTGTGTTGTGTACAGGTGTATTGTGTACTGTACTGCTGTGTTGTGTACAGGTGTGTTGTGCACTGCTGTGCTGTGTACTGCTGTGTTGTGTACAGGTGTGTTGTGTACAGGTGTGCTGTGTACTGTACTGTTGTGCTGTGTACAGGTGTGTTGTGTACAAGTGTGTTGTGTACAGGTATGTTGCTGTGTTGTGTACTGTTGTGTACTACTGTGTTGTGTACAGTTGTGTACTGCTGTGTCGTGTACTGCTGTGCACTGCTGTGTTGTGTACTGCTGTGTTATGTACTCCTGTGTCGTGTACTGTCGTGCACTACTGTGTTGTGTACTGCTGTGTTGTGAACAGTTGTGTACTCCTGTGTAGTGTACTGTGGTACACTGCTGTGTTGTGTACTGCGGTGTTGTGTACTGCGGTGTTGTGTACTGCTGTGTTGTGAATAGTTGTGTACTGCTGTGTTCTGAAGAGTTGTGTACTCCTGTGTCGTGTACTGTTGTGTACTGCTGTGTTATGTACTCCTGTGCCGTGTACTGTTGTGTACTGCTGTGTTATGTACTCCTGTGCCGTGTACTGTCGTGCACTGCTGTGTTATGTACTGCTGTGTTCTGAACAGTTGTGTGCTCCTGTGTCATGTACTGTTGTGCACTGCTGTGTTGTGCACTACTGTGTTATGTATTGTACTGCTGTGCTGTGTACAGGTGTTGTGTACAGTTGTGTATCGCTGTGTTGTGTACAGTTGTGTACTGCTGTGTCGTGTACAGTTGTGTACCGCTGTGTTGTGTACAGGTGTGCTGTGTATTGTACTGCTGTGCTGTGTACAGGTGTGTTTTGTACGGTTGTGTACTGCTGTGTTGTGTACTCCTGTGTTGTGTACTGCTGTATTGTGAACAGTTGTGTACTGTTGTGCACTGCTGAGTTGTGTATTATACTGCTGTGTTGTGTACTCCGATGTCGTGTACTGTTGTGCACTGCTGATTTGTGTACTGCTGTGTTGTGTACAGTTGTGTACTACTGTGTCATGTACTGTTGTGCACTGCTGTGTTGTGTACTGCTGTGTTGTGTACAGTTGTGTACCGCTGTGTTGTGTACAGGTGTGTTGTGTATTGTACTGCTGTGCTGTGTACAGGTGTGTTGTGTACGGTTGTGTACTGCTGTGTTGTGTACTCCTGTGTTGTGTACTGCTGTGTTGTGAACAGATGTGTACTGCTGTATTGTGTACCGTTGTGCACTGCTGTGTTATGCACTGCTGTGTTGTGTACTGTTGTGTACTGCTGTGTCGTGTGCTGTTGTGCACTGCTGTGTTGTGTACAGTTGTGTATAGTTGTGTTGTGTACTGTTGTGTACTGCTGTGTTGTGTACTGTTGTGTACTGCCCTGTGGTGTACCTGGCATACTGAGGTGCAGTGGTGAAATGCCATTGGCTGGAGGCGCTCAGGGCCTCGTCTCTGATTCGTCCATCTTCCAAACCCAGAGCGTACCTGCACAGACCTGACACACAGCATCATGGGATATGCAGTCAAACAGAGAGAATGATGGGTAATGTAGTACAGATAGCTGTGTACAGATCTGAGATGGGTCAGAAGTGTCAGAAGGAGTTTGCTGTGGAACTGTCAGATTACAGATGTGCTTTATGGTTCATATTTCTGTAATTACTGAAACTATCCAAATGAAACAAAAACTGGCACAAAGTTCTGCATCTTGTGTCATTGTAAATAAACATAAGATGAATAAGACACATTTGTTGAGCTGATCACAAATAAGTAATGAGAAGGAGAAACAATTGTGGATCAGAAGTTTGGAGATTTCTTTTAAAAAACATGAATCTCCCTTTGAGTTATAAAATCCCCACCCTCCATCTGAGATTATGACATCAGCAAACAAATTCTTGAACATGAACCCAATCTACTGATACTTTGCAGTGACATCGAGCTGAGGGGTGGTCTACATGTATGTCTATGGTAAAATGTTTAGTTACCACGGAGACACAATGCACAGAAAACATTTTTCAATGGTCTTAATAAAAATACAGAATGAATTTAAACAGCACATTTTCAGGAGCCTGTGATCAGTTTAGGACTTTGATTTTCAACTAAAAGTTGAGAGGGACTAACTAAAAAACTGTTGGCTAAGGCTGGCTAGCTTGTGATGGTAATATTATTTGATTAAGGTGACCAGATGTCCCTATTTACCCGGGACAGTCCCAGGTTTGAGAGGTGTGTCCCCTGTCCCAACAGATTTATCCAAAACCAGTGATTTTCCCAGCTTTATACAAAGAAATGTCTCAGGTGTATCTATTTTTGACCAATTTGATCCCTGCCAACAGTAAAGAGAGGCATAAACTGTCATTTGTTTAGGTAAAATACAGAAAAGCTGCTTGAAAAATGACAAAAAGACAAAGGAAATGTGTCATGAATTGCCCAGTGCACAAAAATATTCCTTAAATATTCCTACGCACTCGTTTCACAGTTTCATTATTACCAACCACCACAAAGCGATAGTGTCCCAGTTTTTTATTTTGACAATCTGGTCGCCCTATATTTGAGAGTTGTTTAACAGCACAGATCAGCTCATCTGTTGTAATTCAGCCAAGTTAGTTCTTTATGGTCACTTTGTGTTAAAACAAAACTCAAGTTAAAGTCTAAATTAAATAACAGAGACCAGTGCCTCGAGTTAGCATCACACCCCCAGGAAAATTTGATGACATCAGCTGCAAAGTATCATTTCTCATTCAGTTTAGAAAGTCATAAAATCAAAGCAATGTATTTAATTGGTGCAAAATGAAATCAAACTGTGTTTACTTGGGTCGATCTGTCCAGAGGCTGCAGCAGTGAAGAACAGCAGCACACACAGGAGCATGGTTCTCCAGCAAGACCAGGATCACAACCGGACTACATCTCTGAAAGGCCCAAAAAACAGGATTAGACCAGGATCAAAACCGGACTACATCTCTGAAAGGCCCAAAAAACAGGATTAGACCAGGATCAAAACCGGACTACATCTCTGAAAACCCCCCCAAAAAGGCTTAGACCAGGATCATAACTGGGCTACATCTCTGAAAGACCCAAAAAACAGGGTTAGACTAGGATCACAACTAGACTACATCTCCGAAAAAAACAAAAAACACAAAAAAACTAAAAACCAGGGTTAGATCAGGATCATAACTGGACTATATCTCTGAAAGACCCCCAAAAAAACTCAAAACAGGGTTATACCAGGATTATAACCGGACTATATCTCTAAAAGACCAAAAAACAAAGTTAGACCAGGATCCCAACCGGACTGCATCTCTGAAAGACCAAAAAACAGGGTTATACCAGGATCATAACCAGACTACATCTCTGAAAGACCCATAAAGAAACAAAAAACATGGTTAGACCAGGACCACGACCGGACTACAGCACTTAAAGACCCAAAATACAGGGTTAGACCAGGATCACAACCAGACTACATCTTTGAAAAACCCCAAAAACAGGGTTAGATCAGGATCACAACTGGACTTCATCTCTAAAAGACCCAAAAATTAAGTAAAAAAACCCAAAACAACTGTACGTTTATGAAGATGAATTTCAAATGCTGAGTCTGATAACAACAGTAATTCTGATTTATTCTTAATCACAAAAACATTGGACATGATGTTTCATTTATTTATGTTATAATTTGGTATTTTGCTTCTCAACATGATTATCCAATCAGGAAGCAGAATGAGCCTCACATGACTCTCATTTGGGTTGCTGGTTCAATGCTGAAATCCAGTTGTTTAAACCTAAAAGAACTCTCTCTGATCTATCTGGACTATAGATCTAAAACCAGGCCATAAATCACTGTCAGACCAGGATCATAACCGGACTACAGAAGTCCCAAAGAGAACAGGGTTAGACCAAGATCATAACAGGATTGCAGAAGTCCCAAAGAGACCAGGGTTAGACCAGGATCGTAGCCGGACTGCAGATGAGTCCTGATGTGGAGCAGCTGTGGTTTGTTGTGACTCAGAGTTTATAGAAACATCCAAACACGACTCTGTTATGTAAGAGCAGGTCTAAAGAGGGTTTAACCGGGTTCAGTCCTGATTCAGACCGGCTTTAGTCCTGGTTTAGACCTGGTTTAGACTTGCTTCAGTCCTAGTTTAGCTATGGTTTTAGTCTTGGTTTCTTCCTGGTTTAGTCCTATCTTAGTCCTGTTTCAATCCTGGTTCAGCCCTGGTCTAGTCTTGGTTTAGTCCTATCTCAGTCCTATTTTTAGCCCTGGTTCAGTCCTGGTCTAGTCCGGGTTTAGTCTTGGTTTAGTCCTATTTTAGTCCTGCTTTCGTCCTGCTTTAGTTCTGTGTAAAAGTGAGAGGACACACCTGGAGGGTTTATGTGGGGCAGGTCTTGACATGAGACTCAGGTATGTCCTGGACCAGAGGGAATCTAACACGGTCTGAACCAGGACTACACCCGGACTGAACCAGGACCAAACCAGGACTGACCCAGGACTAAAGCCAGACTGAATTAGGATTAAAATAAGACTGCACCAGGAATACATTGGTACTAAACCAGTACTAAACCAAGACTGAACCAGGACTGACCCAAGACTAAATCAAGACTTAACCAAGACTAAACCAGGATTAAACCAGCAGAAAACCAAAACTGAACCAAAACGAAACCAAAACTCAACCAGGACTAAACCATGTCTAAACCAGGACTAAACCAGGACTGAACCAGGACTAAACCATGACTACACCATAACTAAACCAGAACTAAACCAGGACTAAACCATGACTGAACCAAGACTGAACCAAGACTGAATCAGGAAAAAACAGGACTAAACCAGGACTAAACTAAGACTGAACTAGGACTGACCCAAGACTAAATCAAGACTTAACCAAAATTAAATCAGAATTAAACCTCCACTACCAAGACTGAACCAAAACGAAACCAAACCTCAACAAGGACTAAACCAGGACTAAACTAAGGCTGAACTAGGACTGACCCAAGACTAAATCAAGACTTAATAAAAATTAAATCAGAATTAAACCGCCACTACCAAGACTGAACCAAAACGAAACCAAACTTCAACAAGGACTAAACCAGGACTGAACCAGGACTGGACCAGGACTGAACCAGGACTGGACCAGGACTGAACCAGGACTGGACCAGGACTGAACCAGGACTGGACCAGGACTGAACCAGGACTGGACCAGGACTGAACCAGGACTGGACCAGGACTGAACCAGGACTGGACCAGGACTGAACCAGGACTGGACCAGGACTGAACCAGGACTGGACCAGGACTGAACCAGGACTGGACCAGGACTGAACCAGGACTGGACCAGGACTGAACCAGGACTGAACCAGGACTAAACCAGGACTTAATGGGAATAGAAAAGTTCTACCATTTAATGTGGAAAATCACAGTCTATTGTCTAATTAAAGAGAGTTTTTATTCTAACTGTGGTATCAGATTCTGTTTGAAGAAGCCAGTTCTGAAATGTATCGTGACTGCTCTACCTTCTTGTCGTGGTGAAATGGTCTTGACTTCTCATTAGGCTGACTGAACATGTCTAAGCGTAAAACTAAACCCGACTTAAAAATAACTCAAACTTGATCTTCAGGGTCAAAGTGGGGTCGTGCCCTCTGACCTCACTCACACACTGGAGGGTTGTACTGTTCATGTGCACGTTTATATGAAGTTAAAGACATGTTTACAATGCTTCAGATTAACTGAAGTGAACAAAGAGGTTCACCGTGGTCTGTATTCTAAAGACTAAACCAGGACTAAGCTAGGACTAAACTGGAACTACACAGGTATTAAACCAAGACTAAATCAGACTAAACTGGAACTAAACAAAGATTAAACATGGACTAAATTGGGTTTAGACTAGGATTTAACTGGAACTACACAGAGATTAAACTAGGACTAAACTGGGATTAAACCCAGACTAAAACAATACTAAACTGGAACTAAAAAGTTATAAAACCAGGACTACAACAGGACTAAACTGGGATTAAATTAGGACTAAACTAGGACTAAACTGGGATTAAACCTGGACTAAACTGGGACTAAACTGGAATTTAACAGGAATTAAACCAGGACTAAATCAGGACTAAACTGGGATTAAACCAGCACTAAACCAGGACTAAATCAGGACTAAACTAGGATTAAACCAGGATTTAACCAGTACTAGACCAGACCAGACCTAAAACCAATAAACCAATAAACCAGTGCTACACCAGGACTCACCCGAACTCAAACAGAACCTGGCCCACACCAGGTTTAGTCATAGTTTATAGATGGACTTTGCTCAAACCAGTTCTTAAACAAGCATTAAACAATGACAGTGCTA
>JACN01111157.1:0-10446 GCA_000787155.1 Scartelaos histophorus
ATCAAATAAACACATAAATAAAAAAAATATATATATATTGTACAATAAGTTGTTATAGTATTGATCGTGACAGGCATACACCACCACATGAATAGGTTGTGAGATTCAGTACTATAATTTTCTATCCCATGTGTTTTTTTTTTAGGTAATTGACTTGTACAGACTTATGGCAGTGGGCATCTCCTTGTGGACGCAGTTTGCTGTGCCCCTCCTCTTCAGTGTCTTTTGGTTCGTTTTATTTGCGGTCCAGCTCGGCTCTGACATCTTCTCTGGCAACGTGTCGACGAGTCATCAGGGAATCATCTTCTTCCTGCTCTCAAGGTCGGATTTAATTACACTGAGCAGACCAGTGTCTCTCAAACTGTGGACTGAGTGCAAGTGGTGCTACTCAGACAGTGAATGCTTTTTACGTCCTGATTTTGTTTTATGTAAAGGAAAATCTATAGATAATGTATACTACAATTTTATTTTAGATTAGTACTAGATTATCCTGTGTGTAATAGCTCTGGTGAAGACCTATCCATGTTTTTAAGAGTGAGTTAAAAAAATTGCACCATCGCAAAAGCAATTATTAATTGAAAACTAAATCTTATATCTTTTGACTGGTGAAAGGTGCTCAAAATGGTGTCTTTAGACAGGACACTGAAGGCCATGAATTGTCAGTATAGAGTAGATCTTGGCAAATCCTTCATTCTTTTCAGTATATCTTTCACCCTGGATTTTCCTTCCTACAGTATAATCCTGGTTTAGTCATGGGTTTGTAGTGTTGAATAGGCTAATTTTTGTGTCATCCAGATTTAGATTCATATGTTTTATATTTTCTAGTTAGATTTAGTACTAGATTAGCCCTGGTCCCAAATCCTGCAATGTTAAAAATATTCTTAATCTTAGATGTTGTTTTTTTCTGGGGTATCATTTGTTAGACAGTAAATGTTGCAAAATTACTGTCTCATCGTAATATATTTTATTCTGTAATGTACTGTTGTTTTATTAACTTTTTCTGTTTACAGTGTCTCTGAGTGTTGTGCCACTCCATACTCGCTGCTCGGTTTGACTTTTGTCGTGTCTTATTTGGCCCTGGGACTCCTAAACCTATGCAAATTCTACCTGGGAGGGTACGCTGCCGTTCAAAACGAGAATGTCATGCACAGGTAAAGAAAATGTCCTTTTGTGTTATTATAGAGTTGTAAAATTGAGTTTTTAATTACCCCATTAAAAGCCATCAATACTACAACTGACTCTCTGTCCATCTTGCATTTTCACAGTTTTGCTTGCAATTAAATGTTTCTGTTTGTTTATTTTTATAATAAAAATCCATCCTCAATATCTAGCTCAAACCATTTGATTAAATTTTGTATTGATCAGAAATTCTAATATACACTGTAAATGATTATGCATTAAGATAGATTAGTCAATATAATGGATTTGTGACAATATTGTGACATAAGTATATATTATAAAAGAAGTAAATAATTTCACGAAACAGTTGAATAAATATTGAATAAAATTTGATTAAACCTATGCTTTAATGTGAAAATTCTGCACTTTTTGTAATTTCAATCTCGACTTTAAAGTCACAAGTATGGTTCAGTAAGTGCATGTAGTGTCAGTGGCTGAATGTTTATTAAATTGTTGTAATATTTCTGTATCTTTTTTATTTGTTCTAACAGAGGTGTGACAGAAGGTGTCACTTTGCTGCTTCTTGCTCTTCAAACGGGTCTTTTGGACATGCAATCTCTCCAGCGCACCTTTCTCCTCAGCATCATCCTCTTCATCGTCGTCACGTCCACTCTGCAGTCCATGATCGAGATAACTGATCCCGTCATTTTAGCTCTCGGAGCCTCACGCAACAGGTATGAAAAAGTAAATGTGACTCTATGTAACTTTTTGGTTGGGGGCCAGTGACCTGCTCGTTTCTATGGATACATCATTGCCCTTCCTGGAATGTTCCACAGTATGTCACAAACCTACCTTACATTTATTAAATTGCAGGTGACTTTATAGCTCAAAAATAAAGGTCAGAATCGCTTTTATAGGTAATGGCCTGGTTTGGGCGTTTGTGTGGAGTTTGCATGTTTCCTCCCCGTGTCTGGATGGGTTTCCTCCGGGGTTTCCCCCATCACCCAAAAACATGCCCTATGAACAGGGACCATTGACCGTCAGTCCCTCCCTCCTGTGGGCTCACCACCTGCAGAGGGGTTCATAGGGTCTGGGTCTGGTGCAAAGAGTAATGGGCAGTGTGATGCCCCCGCGACCCAGCCGGATTAAGCGGGAGAAAATGGATGGATGGATGGATGGGCCTGGTTTGTTCTCCATTATAATAGAAAGGTTTAATGCCACACTGTGAAACATTCCAGACAAAGCAATAACATCTCCATGGAGAAAAGTATTTAATGGAACCTCCAAAAATTACCTTTACCTTTAATTGTAAATTAAATTGAAGAAATCCACGTAGACTTAGTCTTATAACATTATTTGATAATTGAAATTGAGTTTTCTTTTTTTTTTTAAATTTTGTGTAAAATTTTATGTCTAATTAAAATCCAGAATTGATCTATACAAAGGAACAACAAAAAATTTGAAAACTTTTTCATGGTATGATTTGTTCTTAGTTAAGTCTTGCTGTTTTATATTTAGATTCCCGGTTTATTTTGATCTTCTACATCATTCATGCTGGCTTACTCCCCATACTTGGGAATGTTTTTATAGGAAAACTGAGACGCACCACCATTAGAGTCACTGAGCAAATAAACATGCTAATTTGTGTGATATTATCGAAGTTGGTAATTTGTTTTATAGGAGTCTTTGGAAGCACTTCCGAGGTCTCAGTATGTGCCTCCTCCTTCTCGTGTTCCCCATTTTTATGGCTTACAAAATCTCCCAGTTCTTCCACATGGACTTCTGGCTCCTGATCCTGGTGTCCAGCTGCATGCTCACTTCACTTCAGGTATGAACTGAGATGGTAATGGTATGGGTGGGATTAAGTCCACTGAGGCTTATACTTCAGTCTTTCCCACAGGTTTTATCCTAAGGCTACGGTAGCACAAGCGATCCATATATTTAATACAATGCTTTAGTCTATAAATATCACTTATTGCATCTATTGAACAAAAAAGCACTGAATACAGATACAAATGGTTACTTTTATGTTTATGATAACACTACAAGCATGTACTTGTAAGTATTATTTGTTTTACCAATTTTTGGTTTTGCATATCTGGTTTTTAGAGTATGGGGGTGAAAAGCTGATTCTGTTCATGGGAAACGCTGTATTAACTATTTGATTTGATTGATTCTGAACCTTGCCTCATTAAAATGGGGCATCCAAAATGAGGAAAATAAAATGCTTAATTGGATAAATCCATATTTTTCCATATATCAACTTAACATTTTTTTATAATGGGAAAAAAATTGGGATAAGCATAATGAATTAGGATTTTACATGGTTTTCTATTTTTTTTATTATTATTTTTTTTTTATGTGCAGTGTAAATTTGGCTGCAGCAAAACTTGAATTTCCCTCAGGATCAATAAAGTATCTCTCATATTGTCCAAACAAAATAGACCAATGAATAAAACATAATAATTTGATTTTTTTATACAGACAATATACAATTTCCCAACCAATTAATTCATTGTTCTGGAAATGCCATACATTTCCGTTCCAAGATACTGTGGTGTGATTCTTGTTTATTATGTAATTTATACCATTAGATTTCACTTATTTTTTTATAACTTATCTCTTATTTTAATACAAGTAAAACCCATAATTTTTTGTTATTACAGGTGACGGGCACAATGCTGATCTACTCCCTGTTCATGGTGGAGCTGTTCCGCACTGATCCGATCGAGAGCCTGGACGAGGTGATCTACTGGGTGAATGCCGTGAGCCGTGTGCTGGAGTTCGTGGTGGCCCTTTGCGTCGTCGCCTATGGGACCTGGGAGTCTCTTTTCGGCGAGTGGAGTTGGATGGGCGCCTCTGTGATCATCATTCACTCGTATTTTAACGTATGGCTCAGGGCACAGTCGGGGTGGAGGAGTTTTCTACTGAGACAGGAAGCAGCGAAGAAGATCAACTCTCTCCCCAAAGCCACCGCAGAGCAGCTGGAGAGGCACAACGATGTCTGCTCCATCTGTTTCCAGGTGGGGTTATGTACCACTGTATTACTGGTTGTTTTTTTGTTTTAGAATGCCGTAATAGTCCCTCAGTGTTTATAGTATTAACAAAATTAGGCCAGGCAGTCAAAGGTGCACTGTATAACTTTTCTGGTGAAGGGTCCGTCAAATGCTTTTCTCTAGGGAGATGTCAGTATGGTATTTAAACTTTCTATCTTCATCAAGACCAAAGCACACTAAGTTACAGGTCAGTTCTATGGAGAGGCAACCCCGCTCACAGTTGTAATGCCTGTTTTTACTATAAAACTACCTGTAATTGAATCAATGTAAGGTAGAGCTGTGATGTCAACCTGAAAGTTACATAGTGTGGCTTTAAGGATGAAATAGGTGAGACTGTGCCCTAAATTAGCTTTGACAACAACAATCATCTTTATTACAAGATTTACTTTAAATCCGGTGATCATTTCAAATTTGAGCTGGTTGACGTGGCCCAATTTTTTGGCATGCCATTTTTTTTTCCAAAGGGCAAGGATAGCGCTTTCATAAGTATTCAGTGGTTTATGTAATCCTGGCAAAACAAACAACTCTTGACAGCCAAATAAAATAAATATGCTGCCAAATAAACACAGAATTTTGTACTCGAGCACCAAAGGGTTCAGAAATATCCACAATATGTTAACATGTGCCCGGCTTTGTTAATCATTTTAATATATCATACTACATATACAGATAACTGGGTTTGGTTAATTAGAATTAAAGTGTAACAACTATTAATGTTAAAGTAATTGTATTCAGAACAATACAAAACTAGTTCAATACTGTGCCCTGTCCACATAAACTCCTCCTCTGTGGTTAGACTTTGATGTGACTTTTCCATAATAATAGTAGTGGAAACACTTTAAATGATGTTTATTTCTGTGCATCTGGTCTTTCCTGTTTAGTTTAGTGAAGCCTTCTCCTGTAACCCTCAGGCAAATTACTCTGATGTCAGTAATGTTTGTATGTTGTAATCTTGGCCTTGACACTGCTGATGACGAGTTTGTTGTCAGGGAAGTGGTAACCAAATACCTGAAGTGAGCAAAGATCCTATCTACAGCTGAGAGCTCACGGTTGTGGCATCGCACATTGTCAGAATATTCAGTTAATCTAATGATAAAACAATGCAGATTTTAAGGCACTGAATATAAGAAGTATTAAAAGTATTCTGTATTTAGCAGTAGTGATGCAACAGTTTATCAGGTTCTTCCACCACATTTTAACTTACTTGTAAACTTTTTTTTTTTTTTTTTTTTTTTTAAATTTTTTTTTACTTTTTTTTTTTTTTTTTTTTTTTAAACTTTTTAACTTTTGTCTTTTTTGACATTTCATCCCAGTCTTTATAAATCTAACACTTCTGGTGGAGGGTTCACCAAATGTTTCTAAAAAGTTACATAGTGCACCATTAAAAACAGTTTCATATTGTTTTCTTTTGTGTATTTACAGGAAATGAACTCTGCTGTCATCACATACTGTGGACATTTCTTCCATGGAAACTGTCTGAGAAAGTGGCTTTATGTGCAAGAGACGTGCCCAATGTGTCACCAGGCGGTTCGACCCAAAAAGGGCAACGATAACCAGGGCACAGATGAAGCTCCCCCAGATGCAACCCCTCAAAACGCCCCTGATTTAGCTGAAGAAGAAGAAGATTTAGCTGAGCAAGATGTTTTAGTTGAACAAGATGATATAGATGGAGAGGATTTAGCTAGAGAATGTGATTTAGCTGAACCAGAAGATTCAAATGTTCCAGATGAACAAAATAATACTGAAACATTTTTGGAAGAGCAACATGTTGAAGATGAGAATGAAAATGACCAATCAAGTGAAAATAAAATGGATTCAAGAGGTCTATGCTTCAGCTCAAGTGGAGAGTTTGTTGGTTTTATCAGGCCAAGTAAATCTGCAGAACAGCTTGGTGAAATGACCAGTGATCCCATACAAAATAATGCAAGATCTGGAGATGTACCAAGTTTACAACTGCCTTCTGAAGGAATGAATGGGGAAAGTAGTTCTAGTTGTACTGTAGATGAACAGAAAAACAGCAATATTTCAGTGCCACAAAAGGTAAACTTTGACAATGGTGAATCTACATGTGAAGCTGGTCTTTAATTTAAGTACTAACAGCCAACTGCCTTTTTTAAAGTGTTTATGACGAGAGAGCCCTTCATAACTGAACTTGAGAGTGCTAATATTGACAGAAAATATTTGGGATGTTTAGGAAACGGTAAAACCTGTCCTACGGGTGTGTCAGGACATCCCCTTTAGTGCCTTGAAGGGAGTTGTAGGGCGGGGTATCGCTTGTTTGGGAAGTCAGCACATCTGCCTTCTTCTGTCAAACAATCAAGTGTACGAATGTTTGTGTATTCATAAAACAGTCTTCTTTTAGTATAGAGTACAACTAGTTTCGTCCTGATTCTGTCTTGATTCCTTCCATTTAGTCATCAGGTCATTTTTGGCGATGGTTTGTCAAGGGTTAGGCCAGTTTTATTTAGTCTTGGTTTGGCCCTGGTAGTTCAAGTTTGTTGGTTGTTCCATATTTTATCCTTGGAATTGCCAATATTTTATCCACTACTTTGATTAAGTTTGAACTAAAATCAACACAGCTATGACCAAAAGGGCACCGGGAACATTAACATACATTAATTCCTGTCATTACAGGCGGTAGTATTCTTTCAGATTCACTCAGATGGTACTGGCCTTGAAGTGATGCTTGTCATAACAGCCTTTTTTTCTTTTTTTTTTTTTTTTTGACAACTTTAGCTTTTGATTTGTTGTCCATTAAACAGGATACAGGCCTTTCCTGTGGCTCAGCTGATTAAAATTGATTCTCTGTTGAACAATTGTACATAATTTGTAAAATAAATAAATAATTATGTCAAAATTTCCCAATATTGTTGCACCAACATTTTCAAAATATATGGGTTTGAAGCAAGCATATTGACTCAAATATAGGCCTTTATGTGATTTCTTAACTTACAAAATATTTTTTACATTTCATCAAAGGTTTTTTTTTAAGTCTATTTTTAGCTGAATTTCTGCTTCTTTGAAAGACAACATTTGCCTCTAATCATAATCTGTTTTTACTCCCAGACAAAATTTCACTGTGACATATGGGCCCTGAACAGTTTTGTCCAATGGAATGTTTGAGTGCAAAACTCATATTAATAATTATAAGTAAAGTATTTCATTCAAAAATAGTTACATTTCTAAGAAAGACAATTTGATAAAGCTTGAGAAAACGTGAGGATCTTAAAGCCAAATTTCATGAGTAGCCTGCCTCATCAGATTTCTGAGTTGTGACATTGAGCAGGTGTATTAGCATGCATCTTCAAAGGCACATTATGCAAATGACTCCACCTTGGATTCAAGCCCTAGGCTCTTCATTCTTTTTACCAGGTTTTCTGTAATCCCTAATCTAAACTGCAGATGGTTATCACATTTACCAAGTATCCAGTAAACTACATTAATTCATTAATGATGCAGTTTCCATCCACTGAAGAGGCTATAGTGCAAAATAAATAATTTTAATAATTTTACATGACAAATGAACAGAGTAAAAATAATATAATAATTAAATTACATATACATGTAAATAATTAGAATAACAAAATGTGGCTATATATATATATACTGCCATCATAGAAAGAAAAATGTAGAAATGTCACATGATGTGTGTTTTTTTATTTGTTTATTTTGTTATTACTATTAATTAACTTATTTAAAACGAAATCTATAATGGGCGAAATCCATTATTCCTTGACCCTGTAAAGCAGTGTTGTCTTGTCTAATTAAATGCTGACATGTTGGGGCTGGTGTGTTGTTTTGTCAGAGGGCTTGTAGCCAATCTGCCATCACAGATCATCACTCACAGAGACTAGGCCCGCCCTCGCCTCTCCACAAACCTTCAAATACATGTAGTCCGCCGCTAGTTGGCTATCAGGCACAAAAAGCAAAAGGATATTCTTCGTGGCCTGGGTAACTCCACCTGGCATTTACGGGAAATACTTACGCGTGATCGAGGCCTTGGGGTTTCTGTTCTGAAAGTGAAAATCCCTGATTGTTTGGACGCTTTTTACCACCTGGATTAGAGGAAGAACCAACTCTCCGCATTGTGTAGAAAGGCCGTTGGACTTGCCCAACAGTGTCAATCGTTCGTTTTTGATCAGATTTACACTGGCATTTCATATTTGCCGCCTATTGTAAATAACAGAAAAATACATCAACAGAATGGCCTTAAAACGGATTCAAAAGGTAAGATAATGCCTCGATTATGTTAGCGCTAGCTCAGCACACTAGCCTCCTGTCTTCCTGCTAAAACGTAATGGCGGTGCGTAGTCGAAACTGAGAAAAATCATCGAGTAAAATGTATATGTGACCAATGTAAGCACGTCTCCAGTCTGTATATGTTGTTTTGTATTGTTGGATCACGAATTAGTTGACAAACATGGCGAGGAGAAGTGTCAAATTGTGGTTAGCCTTAGCATTTGAATGTTAGCATCTCCGTTGACGCCGGTCGACGCGGACAACACTGGGTACTTCGGGTTTTTCGAGGCCGCAGAAATTGCTCAACATTTCGACATAAACACAATCGTGTCGAAGTTGCGAGAAGTAAACTTTTATCTAAACCACTTTGAGGTCTCTGAAAGGGAACATCGCAGCTTTGTGTTTTCAGTTTTACCAGAATAAATGAGTCACCTTACGCTGAATGTAAGCTAGAGCCTGTTTGTGAGGCATTTCCTTGGTATGAACCGAGCGTATTTGTTCAGTGTCGCAGGGTGTGTGCTTCTCATCTAATAGGCCGCTCCAAATTGAGGAAACCGAAACCAAAATGGGTCAAAAGTTATCAATAATATCAATAAAGCGATAGTAGTTTCGAGTTTTATTAAAGGGGCCTATATTTGGAGAGGTGGACTGGAGCTATGACCCAGGCTTTGTTGTGTGTGGCTGCTGAGGAACAACCGACCCACTAAAACCTGTTGTCATCACCTCAAGCAAACGAGAATACTTTGTCCTTCTGACCTGTTATTACTGAAATCTAGACTACAATTCCCCATGTATAAAAAATTTGATTTTTGTGGGATTTTAAAAAATATAGTTTTGATATGTCATATTTGTTACTTACACTGTGATTTGAGAAATGAAAATCAGTAGTTTGACTCTCAGCACATGTGGTTTTGTCAAATCTATTAAGACATGTTGTAAAACCAGAAATGTGACAACCTCCAAACAATAGTGTTGCATAATAATAATCACCAGTGAACTTGCTTGTTACTGATTTATAAAAAAAAACATTTATCTTGTAATGGTTATTAATTTTTAATTTTTTTTAATTTTTTATTTTTTTTGCAGGAGCTCACCGACTTGGGTCGTGATCCTCCAGCACAGTGCTCCGCTGGTCCAGTCGGAGATGACAGTAAGTGTTTAATTTATTAAAGGGTAAACCTGTTTGTTTAAAAATTGTATTTATGCATGCCCAGCAAAAGGGTAGTCGTTGTAGCACTAACATGGTTGACCCCAGTTTTTTGTCAATAACCTAATACTGTGTTTTACTTCTTCCCAACAGTGTTTCACTGGCAAGCCACAATCATGGGGCCTGTAAGTATATTTAATAACTCCTAAAATAAATTTAATTTAAAACCTTTATGAAAATATAATTTGATCAAGGTTCAACCTAGTTAAATTATGCAAATGTTTTGTGAAGATTATATAAATGATGCAAATGCTTCTTTCCATTCTGCAGCAAGACAGTCCATATTCGGGAGGCGTATTCTTCTTGACTATTCATTTTCCCACAGACTACCCCTTCAAACCACCCAAGGTATGAAGAACTGCTCATAACTATAGACTACATGTGTTTGTTTTTCATAAATCCTAAATAATTGCTTTGTAAGTACTACACTAAAAAAATATGCTGACCTGTTTAGAGTTTAAACCTAATATCAAATCCTACATTGCACATATTAATTTAAAACTGTTCCCTTGTTGTCAATTTGTATTGATATTATATTGTATGCCATTGTGGCTAGATGTATTAACATTGATGGGAATTGCAAGTCAAACCTGAAACCTAACTAAGAAACTTTCCACAGTCAGTTTGCCTGCTATGTGAATTATATTGGCATTTATGGCCACATTTTATTGAAACTTCCAGAAATCCATGATGCACACTTCAATTTCTCTACAGCCGTGTCTTCCTAATGACAGCTCTGTGTTATGTAAAGGCTGGACTGACTCACCTGGAAAGTACAACCAGGGCTCACCTGCAGGTGTACGCACTTCAAAAACAAACCTGGTG
>KN490398.1:0-19633 GCA_000787155.1 Scartelaos histophorus
TTTTTATTATTTTTTTTATTATTTTTTAAACTAACTGTGTATATTTATCACACATTATTCTACATTATCTTTCATACACAGTTGATTTGGAGTTTCTATATTAAGATATTTATAGCAACACGTTTTCATCCCGTCTATGCTACCTTCTTTATCTTGTTAAGTGTTAAATAAATGATTTAAGTTCATTTCAGAAGGGAGAATGACTAGAATTGAACTGGAAAATAACAAATATGATATAGTGTCATTTATATCATGCCAGTGTTGAATGCTGAAAAGGTTAGACACGACTTTGGTTCTAGTTTTTGGGTATTGTTTGGTCCGTTGTAGATGACACACGCAGCATGGGCCTGTGATATCGCACTGGGGAGGTTCAATGATATTTTGCTTATCTATTTCAGTGGAGCCAAATCTGCCGAGCATTGTTATATTGGTTTTGCCATTTGAATGCCACAGGGGGATGTGTCATTTTCTGGCCAGACTGCAAGATGTAACTTTTGTAGAGCAGAGAATAGTACAACATTTTGATGGTGCGATAAGATAAAGTTTTATTTTTCAGGCGAAGATTCAAACAGCTCGGTTTGAATGGATTTCTTATGTAAGTATTTATGAGCTGCAATCCACCAGTTTGTTGATATATTTTCAAGCAGTACATTGCGAAATAAAACTGCAGATTCTCAAGGTATACTGTACGTCAATTTATCCATTTGACAGTTGCACTATGTTATTTTTTTTGGTCTAGATTCCACCACTGGTTTAACATACTATATCTAAAATTAGTTTGATTTGATGTTGGATGTGTCGATTTTCCACAGATCTGGCAACTTAGTCTGGTGATGTCACCTGCTTATCGTCATGGAGATAGGTTTACGTTTAATGCCATAATCTTGAACATTACAGGTGAAGGAATAACTCCATGGAGAAGAAAAAAAACTGTATTCTGTGTAACATTTCAGACAAAACAGATTTCTGTGAAAAAAAGCAGTTTTTTCACTTTTAATAAACTTCACCAAAACTTTAACAGCTCCTTTTTACCTTTAGTTCAGTCCAGATGAGCAATTCCAGGGCTAAAATCCTAACCTACATATGCAGGATATGTGTGTTCAACATGTGAATGCATAAAACAAAACACAACTCAAGGTTTTTGACAAGGAAACAACATTATAACGGATAAGAAAATAGTGCAGCACAAGCCTTTAAAAAAACACTACTGTCCTATAGATTCTTTTTAAGTTACCGCTGCATTTGGTGTATTTGATAAAACAGACAAAAGCAAATAACAAACTCCCCTCCACAGAAAATCCTGGTAAGAAAACATTTTGGGTCCCAAGTCCAATCTATCACAGCACCGGTCACCCCTGTTCACCCCGAGAGTTAGTGCTGCCTGAACGCAAACTGCATCGTGCTGTGGGTGCAAGTTTGAGAATGAATTATTTTTAGTGCCCGATAGACCTCAAGACCTCTGCCATATCTTTTTATGTGACTTCCATATAAACCGTGAGTCAAGTGCACTTTGCTAATTTCCTGCATCGTAATTGGATGTATTAGAAGGTCCATAGGATGCTCTTTTCTCATGACGTTGTACCTGGAGCACCTATGGTTAACACACAAACACTGCATATCGTCACCTTCCTAAAATAATCGCCTAAGTCACTTTTTGCCCAAGTTTACTTTGCCATAATTGATGCCATATTTTCAATTTTGGGGGGAGTTTTTTGTGTTTCCTGAAAAACCTGAAAAAATGATGATTATTTTAGGAAGGTGTCGATATTTAGGCTGAGTTCTTCTTTCAAACAGAAAACACTCTCTTCCACTCTGTGATGTCATGTGGTAATACAGGAAGTGCTTTTAACTCCTTGCACCTTCACTATGGAATCATATGGATAATTTCAGACCTGGGATTTCTCCTGAACTATAAGTAAGGATGAGAACTTTGCACATCAATTCCTCAAAACGGTTGAGGAGAGAGAGCAACCCAAGAACATAGAAAGAAATCCCACACACCGTCTTACATGCAAATTATGAAGATTTATTAGGACATGCAACGTTTCGGATCTGCTGCTAAATCATCTTAGATCCGCAGTGTGGACGCACTTTTAACACAACATTTATTAGATGTGTTACTATCAATGAGCAGAGATGTGCAAGGACTCCGTTGTGGATCCGTTCTGCGGATACACGGCGAATCTTCGGCTACCTCCGTTGCGGATCCGCCGCAAATACTTTTTTCTATATACTTTTTTGCTGTCTTTGGTTGGCTCAACATGAAATCTTACTCTGCTTTAGCCAATCATCATTATGTATCCCGCCCTTACCAAAGGAAGAAAAAAATAAATCGTGTGCCTGTACGTGAGTTGAGTGAGATGCCACTTTCAAAACGAGTAGGTTCAGTAATGTGCAGTAACGGCGTGTTGGTACCGGTAACGGCGTTACAACTATAGATAAAGTAACTCGTTAGAATGCCCATTACTGAAAGAAGAAACACCGTTAGTAACAGCGTTTATTTTAATGCCGTTATTCCCATCACTGCTGATGAAGGCCTAGTGCCGAAACGTTGCATGTCCTAATAAATCTTCACAATTTGCAAGTAAGACGGTGTGCGGGATTTCTTTCTATGTTCCTGAACTATAAGTAAAATGAGCTTTTAACTTTTAAACTACTGCTTCATGACATTGCAAGGTGGAACAGAGCATTCTGAACTGGAGATGTACAAAGACTATAAAGGATATAAAGGATAAGTATAAAGTATAAAGGATTTCTCAAACATGTGTGAATGAAACAAAGCACAACTCCAGGTAATAACATTCTAGCACAGCTAAAAACTCATAAGAGTCAATGTTGCGTAATATAGGACATTTAATAACCCAAAAAAACAGCTTCTAACTTTGACTTCTTGAGCGTGGTGGAGATAGTGAAAATGCATGCTTGTCACTTTTCTTTTTCATTGTGTCACTGCTGTTGTGACGGAGCGAGCGGCCCCCCACAATTACAGATATCTAATAATAGTTGTCCTTGGCTGATGTTTTGTTCCCACATGGTTCAGTGCCGTCCATTTAAATGAGCAGGGGGCCCTGATTGATTGTGAGTATAATGGAAAACCCAGGCTTGGTAAACAAATCGGAGGATTACAGACTATCCTAACCTGCCTGCTCAGTGTTACTTTCAGCGCAGTGATATGATGTTTGTTTTCATCCAGTTTCCAAAATTACATGTTGTATGGTGAAGTTTGAGTGCTGCTCTGGAAAGGGTTTTTGAGCTAGTGTTGGGTGGATGAGTTAACCTTTTGTGCGTGTTGTCGAAAAACAGAAATTTAAATACACACTTGCATCTAAAATCATTTTAATCTAGATGGAGACTCAGTCATTTCTAGTTCTAGTCAATTTCTAGTCTTTTTAATGGTGAAATATACTGCCAATAGTAGTGTTGTAGTAATGTGTGGTAGTGGTAGTAGTAGAAGAAATGTAATTAGTTTTGTGTTAAATGGTAATGATAAAAATAATGTAATGATTAATTTTGGGGGAAAAAAAGAAAAAAGTAGAAATAAATAGAACATTGTCATTGATCAATATAAGGAAAACAATAGATAGACCATTCAGTAACATTTCTGCATTTACAACTTGTTTAACCAGCATTGATTACACTGCAAGCAGAGTGTCTTGCCAAATGAAACAAAAACACTAGTTCCACTACTTGTACAGGGAATTGATCCACTTCCTTTTTGTTAGCTGGCAAGTGTCCTACCTGCAATAATAGACTTGAGAAGTTCACATTAAATAACAGCAAATAACGTGACAGTGTTTTGTTTTGCAAGTGAGAAGACAACTTAAGGTTGACATGTTGAAATATATTTTGACATTTGACTTGAAAAGCACCGCAACATAAAATAAGACATCAAAGTATGAAACTAAAAATGAAATATTTCTTATATATATAGTCCTTGTGGCACCCCGAGTCGCATTGTTGCATCTTTCTCAGAAATAAAGAGTCTGTGAAGTTGCCCCCCACTATGTTTAAGAAGTATTTAAACTTTAAGCCAAGGCAAAGTGCCACAGTCTCCGGCCCTAAACTAACAGTTAGTTTTACTCAGTTTTAGGCTGAAATCAATTAAAATGAAAGTGAAATACTTTAATATCAAATGCAGATATTGCGTATTTTATCACTAACAAACTTGTGAGAAAGTCCAACTAAAAGGAAGAGGGTCAAACATCCTTCTAAAAGCCTGATCTGGTCTCAGGATCTAAACAGGGCTGGACCGGGTTAGTACTTGGTTTGGAGAAAAATCAAGTACCACAGTGGAGCGCCATTGGGAAAACTGTTGTTTTGTCCTTAGGCAAGACACTTCTCCCACATTGCTTAGTATGAAATGTATGTGGTGTTGGTAGTGATGGGGCACATTGGCAGCCCTGTTTGTGTCAGTCTATAATAATGCTCCAAAAAGTCTATCTGGAGAAGAACTATATAAAACGAATGCATTTTTATTATTAGAATAAAACTAAAAAACAAACAAATAAACAAAATCGCTCCCGTTTCACAGTCTCAGTCCTCCTGATTACCATAAACTGTTGCCCTACTCTTTATATTAAATACTAAATGGGCCAAGTAATGTTAATACGCTGGGAGACTTTAAGAGGCACTCAGCTGTAAACCCACACACACCAACCCAGATGCTCTCATGTTATTGGGACATAATTGTGGCGTAATTGTGATTAATCAGATACGCTTTTCCAACTGTGTGTGTCTCATCAAGGCAGACAGGGGCAGATACAGAAGGTCACAGACAGTCAAGGTGCCCACAAGCGCCTGCTAAAAGGGGACTCAGATTAGGGGCCCGCGGAGCCTAATTGAGCTCCAGAATGACGGGGCCAACCGAGGGGAGAGGGAGCGTTTACTCTCCTCGCCACCCATTTCCAAAGTGCTCCGATCGGACAGCTGATAGACGCCCACTGAAAAGCCTGCACCAAATGGCCATCTTATCGCACGCGGAGACGGAAGCGGACGAAATGAATGGACTTTGTAACTCGCCGCGGTGGCAAATGCGGTGCGCAAAACCTGTCCGTACGCAGGGATACAATGGGCCGGCAGCACTTGAAATGCATTGATTTCAATTGGTAGAAAAGAGCTGTATTTAAATTGCCACTCAATGTTGTGTAATGGTGATTAGAGTTTGTGAAATGAAGCGAGAAAGTGTAATCCATAATCCAATCAAAGTAGAGCCGAGCATTCCTATACGTTATAATGTGAAATTCCCATATATGATGTGGGACCTTAAATATTACACTATTTTCTCATGTTTTGTTTCATTCACACATTTAACATACAAATCCTGCCTATTTAGCTCCACTGCGTTGTCTGTACATCTACACCTGAATCATCTGGATCAGGGGGGTCAAACTCATTTTGGTCCAGGGGCCGTATCCAACCTACTTTGATCCCAAAGGGGCCAGATCAGAAAACTTGTGGCATATGTTCCCCAAAAAGAGCAATAAGTCCAAATATTTGTACAGAGAAATGCAAATCTATCCAATAGAGTTTGATTAATCAGTTAATTTAATCTTAACTTTTTATGACTATGACAAATCTGGAGAAAATTGGTCTAAAGATTCACTGTGTTGTTTCTATTCGTTAGAGTAATAAAAAGTGTATTTTTTCTTGTAAGAACATTGGTGATGATGTGACTTACAGTTTGCGTCGTGCCCACACAGTCCATGGTGCCTCGATGCTTCAGTGATGTGTCCAGAGTATTTTGACCTGCGTGGTGTTCTTAATTATTGGTTCCGCCGCTCTTTATTTAGGCTACGTTATTTAACCAAATAATGGTGGTTGACAAATTAAACTTTTGAGGAGAAATGCGATATGGAGAAGTTACGTACTGCACAAATTTTAAGACCTGAAGACGCTGCCATGCTAAGCGGCGCAGAGAATTACCCATAATTTAATAGAAAATATAATTAAAATATTTAAGTAGAAAATCAGCCGAGGGCCGGATTAAAGGTCTCGGAGGGCCGGATCCAGCCCGCGGGCCGTATGTTTGACACCCCTGATCTGGATAATTTCAACCCTGGAATTTCCATTCTTTACTGAACTTAAAGTAAAAGTTAACGCTGCATGACATCACAAGGTGGAACAGAGTATTTTAATAATACTAATAATAAAGAGTTACTCAAATATGCGTGAATGAAACAAAACACAACTCCAGGGATGGTTTTGAGAGATGAGATAATGAGATAACAGCATTTTAACTTGATTTAAAGTTCACAAGAGTAAATTTTGGTGAATATAAGTCCTTTTTTGCTATTTGGTGGTAGTTCCAGGTTCTCAGTTTGGTCACAAGTCTGATGCGGTACATGTAATAATAAAATGCCATATCAGTGCTACATCAATGCAGCATATCTGATAACATTTGAAGTACTTACTCCAATTATCCAATCCAGTTATTCAAAATGATCTAATATAAAATGATCTTGAATTGGAGCACAAATGAAAACCTCCACCAGATCTGACTCTTTAGACACTGACTGATAGAAACTTGAAACTCACTAAAATCACTGCTCATTTCTCTTGCAAATACATCCCCATTATAGCAGCCACTACACTGAAGAATAGTGTTCAGACGGTTGCCATGTTCTGATGCTTTATTTGGTGTAAATTGGCCGGGAAAATGAGCACTGCATTCTGCAATCTTGCCCGTTTATTTCCCTATCTTTTAACAAATTCTCACGAGTGCCTTTTGTTAATCTGTCATATCTGATCTATTTTTACAAAGACAAACTTCACTGGCTTCAAGAGTCTATAATTAAATTCGTATTATCATTTGAAACATTTTAATTAATGTTATTAAGCCAAGCCAAGTCAAAGAGCTACTTATCGTGTTATTTTAGATTTTTGCTGTAGCTTATCGTCTTTGAAACAAGAGGCAAACTTAAGACTGTTTAATCATTGTCCCAGTCACAAAAACTATACACAATATACTGTTTAAACTTAATATGACTCTATTTAAAGGGGCTTTTCTGTTGGAGGGTCCGTCACCTGCTTGTCTACATGAACATGATTTTGCTTTGCCTAGAATATTACACAGTGTAGCATTAAACTTCCAGTTCCATGTGGAAAAACCAAGATATGACACCAGACCATGTAACAGGTCAGATCTGTGGAGAGGCGGCCCCACTCACAGTAAGAATGCAAGTTTTTCAAGTTATTTTTGAGCATTAAATACACTTGTAATTGAATAAATGTAAGTTAAATCCCATACTGTGGAATATTCATTCCTGACAAAGCTCCATAGAGACAACAGGTTACAGACCCCCTCACCAGAAAAGTTACATAGTGCACCTTTAAATCTGTTATTATAATTTTTATTTGTATTATTAGTGTTAGTATTATTATTCAGAGTTCACTCTATGATTCTACCATTATTTAAAGGCACTATGTGTAGATTACCCACTTCCTAATTTTAAAAAGGGATTAAAATCGCCAATATGTAACCTGCGTATAGAGGACATATATACGCTTTTTTATGGCGTACTTTTTGTCCCCTGAGGAAAGCCATAGGCTGAAACACGTCGGGACTTTTAAAGTTGTCCATTTTGACATGGCGTAAATTAATAAAGGCATTTTATTTCAACCGGATTGTGCCTTGGATTTTTTACATCTTTAAACTGACTTCCCTTCCCAAAGACCCCATTGTGTTTTTTCTACTGTGTTTTATCCTCTGGAGGTCCAGGGAGCGCTCCTTTTAAAACTTTTTATGCTTTTTTATGGTTCTTGGACAGGTCATGCCTCATTTGAAAGCTCAGAACCTCCAGAACTCACTCACTGAGCTGCAGAGGCTGCACTAGCACTTGTTAATGATCCTGGGGTTTAGGTAGTGAGGATTCAGATCAGACCGAGGCATTTTAGGTTTAAATTAATTTTATTTCCGACATAAACACAAGACTCATGTAACCCTCATTCTTCTTTTTGATTTGATGATCATCTTGAGACTTTTATCAGGAGAGACGGTTACTTCATGTTTATCTTGTATAAGGTCCCTGAGCCTGTAGGTTTCCAGGACAAATATATAGTCCTAGAAAACCAATTTCACGTTATAGTGCTCGTGGGTCATCATTCAAATAAAGTTTAATTCAGCAAAGAAATAACGGCGAGTGTTCAGTCCTCTTTATGAATCTTAAAGGCTGAATTATGAGTGGTGGTCTTCTGATTGGTGCTACTTTACACTTAGCCAAAGTCCTTGCTCCTTGGCCTTCCATTTAACCAATATGAATATTCACCCAGTCCGTTGCATTTTAAATGAGATTCTTGAACTTTAAATTATTCATCTGGCCTTTTACTCACCCAGACATGAAACCACTGGAAGCCCTATTGCCTTTTCTCAAATAAAATTACTTACAATTGACATGAAAGTGCGTAAAAGGCTGGGGGTGATTAGTTAAATGCTGGTTTTCATGAAAAGTTCCCTGTCGTTACAAGATAAAGTTTGGGACAAATTTCCACAGGGTGTCTGTGCCAATTCTAATCAAATGTGCAATTGCAGCCCACACCGGCCCTGTGTGTGATTAATGGGGGCAGGACTACACACAGCAGCACTGACACTGATGGATGACACTGTGTGAATGACACATTTAAAGGGATACTACATCATTTAATACATGATGATCCATGGAGGAGGAGCAGTAGTAAAAATGAGCTATTAGATAACCCTGAGTGTTGAAATGTTGTAAATATGACCACTGGAAATAAATGTTTTATCACAGTGAAGTGCTTATGATTTTACTCCTCAGTAAAACAAACAAATATTGTTAGCACCACTTCACTGGAGAATCACACTGGAGTCTAGAAGACTCCGCACACTGTTTGGACAGTCGAGTGTTTAGGAATGAGCTTGACTTGTACTTCTGTGAGGAGTTTTATCACACCTTTGCCCTACTTGCAGGCAGATAAAGAACACCTGCTGTTTTCCTGCTACTACTGGAGGAACACAACTCATTAGTAATAATACTTTGAACATACCCTGTTACTCTTTGTTCAGTATTTGTTAAAATCATTACATTATTATATCGTTTTATCACTGCAGTGTGGCCCAGATCTGTTCTTTGGTCGATCTCGATGATGAGGCCTGCTCATTTTAATCGAAAAGTATTTAGCCAATCATGTGTAACTCATGGTGCTGACAAGAATTTATGCTCTTGTTTAGGAAAAAGCAGCTGAGCAACAGTTTTCCCTTTTGTCTCCTCACATGTTCACAGGGTTTGACTTAAATCTGCACAATTTGACTAAAAGTCCAGTATCTCTCTCCCTTTGGCTCTCTGTTTTATTCCATGTTGTAATAATTTCTTGACAGACATTAATATAATAAAAAAAATTGTATAGTTGTATCTGTACAGACAATTAAACAGCTTTTTTTTTTTTTTTTCAATCTAAATATCAAAAAGAACAAGCGGTTTTGAATTTTCATCATTCATTCTTTATTTAATTAGAAATACAGTATGTTTAAAAAGTCTGTACAATGGAAATAATTGCTACTACCCAATGAGCAGCTCTAATTACAATGGTTAGCTGGTTTGCTATTGTGTGTTTTTTTGCTGTTTGATCATGGCGAGCACACATGAGACTACTCTTATAGAATGTACGATGTACTCAGTCTCAAGTACTTTGATTGGCCTCTGCATGTGCTTCAGGATTGGCTTGGCTGGATAATTATAATGTATTGTGAGCTGTGGAATTCCCAAAGAAGACTTGACAACATGTTCATTTTAATTGGTTGGGACTGAGGGGAAGACAGGAATACCAAGTATAAACATGGCATAAAAAAAATAAATTATCCATCTTCTATCGTGGCCATTATAGAGGCAGACAATCCACTGAAAATTGATTTTTTTTTTTTTTTTTTTTTTCAAATAAACACATTTAGTTAATTGAGTTGCAGTTTAATGAAGTTGCAGTCTCCAAACATACAAAAATATCTCGCCTTTTGTTTTCTTTTGTCTGTTGATTTTTCACTTGAAATTGAGTATTGACAATGAGAACAATAGTGGTCATGGAAAACTGAATATTTTTATTAAAGGTCCTAAATGAGGCAAATTTCACTCTAAGGTTTAAGCCATTTCATTTTAAAGGGTTTGTGTAATTCTGTTCACATCTGCAAAACTCAAAGACTCTGCTCCACCTTGTGATGTCATCCTATCTTTTACAGTTTGTTTTAATAGAGATTGGAAAGTCCCATATTAACACATGACATCACAAGTTGGGATAGTGTGTTTTTTTGTTATACCTCAATACATATATGTAAGATTTGTGCGTTAAATATGTGAATGAATCTGTTTAAGTCACTATTTTCCACCTGTGCATTTGATTGCTTAGTATATGGGTCCATCTTGATACTTTTATGTTTTTATTACTACATTAAATCCATTTTCCTTGACAAGCACTGAACTACAAAGCTCGGTCTAGTACTCTGTGCATTTGCAAGTGCCTAAGGTTCCTTTCATATTCTTAATATGCACTTTATGATTCCAAGAAAAATCTATTTCTTTATTTTAGATTTAGATTAGATTAGTATTTCGTATTCATCTCAGACTGAAGTGCATCAATTCGCTTTATTAAACTCCATCTATTTACCATATGCAGAGAAATTGATTTGATAAAATATATGTAAGAAATTGCAGTATCATTTTAAGCTTTTTAAGTCATGATCTTCTGGTTTACAGTGTTGGTTTAGCCTCTATGCTTGTATATATTCTAATCATTTGTTCTTTTTCTTTTTCTTTTTACCCTCATGCAATCCCGCCTTCCTTCGCAACACCAGGTAAGAACCATTTAAAAAATTCTCTCGCACGACTACAAACGATGCCTTCACTTTCTTCTTACATTACACGTATTTTCGATATCACACGAAAACCCCCAAACCTAAAAACTTCTGTATACACTTCCAATATTTGCATTTAAACTTCACTCCGCTCTCTTGCTACTGGTGCGCCGTGATGTGAAACGAGGCCATATGCTTCGAAACAATTCCCATCAGCCTTTGCAGTATGTGGAGAATACATAGTAGCACGAGTAATAGTAGTAGAAGTAGCAGTCGTAGTAGTAGTATTAGTAGGACATGATGTTTTCACTCAATCAGGAGCCATGTTGCGGTGTTGGAGCAGAATTAACATAAGACTTTCATTCATAATTTAAGAGTCGTCTGGGGAGACCACAGCCTAGTAAATCCAGCTCTAACACAGCTCACGTTCCCGTTTAGGTAACTGGGGTAAACCACGTGTTATTGATCGGTATGAAATATGTACACATGTAAATACTAGTGTACTCAAACTGTGGGCCAGGTCTCAGTGGGTGGTACACAGGCTTGGACTAGGATGGCACACTTCTGTTTTGCAGTTTTAAAGGGTTCATATTGCACTATTTTCTGTTATAATATTATTTCCTCATCAAAAACATATCCTGAGATGTTTCATTCACACGTTTATCACAGAACCGCTGCATATTTAGGCTGAGTTCTTCTCTCAGAAACAGAAAACGTGGTATGTAAATGTGGTAATACAGGTTCTCCACTATGTTTTTAAAATCCATGCACCTTCACTAGAATAATTTGTATAATTTTAAGTGTGTTATTTGGCAATCACACTTAAAATCCATGCACCTTCACTAGAATATTTTTTATAATTTTAAGTGTATGATTGCCAAATAAACTACTGAGCTAAAGGTAAGAGAGGGATGAAAGATAGACTTGAAAACTACCACGTCATGACATCACAAGGTGGAGCAGACCTTTTGAGCTTTGGAAATGTGGACAGACTAATAATAAAGGATTATTCAAACATGTAGGAATGAAACAAAACACAACTCCAGGTATGTCAAATCAATTTTCTGTAATATAGGACCTTTATCAAGCCACTTCCTGTTTGGTACCATGGCTTATTCATAAAGGGGTTTATTTAGTAATTCAGGGTACGTTTACACTTCTGAGAAAAACTTTGTTTGGTCTTTGGTTGTATTAGTTTAATACCAGTTTAATCAGGGTTTACTTCCTGTGTTAAATCCTGCTTTAGTCCCGTTTTTAATCCCAATTAATTGTCAATTTTTATATTCGAACCCATGTTTCACTCGCATGTGTTTGAGTAATCATGGTGTATTAATCTAGAGATTAATCTAGATTAATACACTTTAATCTAAAGACTAAAGTTCCACCTTGTGATGTCATGAAGCAGTAGTTTTCAGGTAATAGTATCTTTTAGCTTTTGTTTAGTAGAGTTAGGCAGTTTAAAACATACTTGAGCACTTCCTGTATTACCACATGACATCGCACAGTGTTTTATATTTGAGAGAAGAACCTAAATATGCAGAATTTGAGTGTTAAACATACAAATGAAACAAAAAAAAAAACAACACAACTCCAGGTGTGTTTGCGATAAGGAAACAGCATTATAACATAGATGAAAAAATAGCATTAGATGGACCCTTTAAATCTTTAGACCAGAACAACCCCCGCACTACAATATGATATAGTATTCCAAAACCATCCAGATCTCCATCCTCTTGAAAACGGAATGGAATCCGAGCAGCTCACTTTGTCATAATCCAGCAGCACTAAGCCCTGACACGGTGAGGAGGAGCGCTCAGCCCATATGTGCGCATCATGGTAATTTGTGAATGCCTCCCTCAAAAGCAGCGCTGGTTGTTTTCCCTTTGCTTTTATAATGAGATGCGCGCAGCCTTGGGAACAGGAGGGGTTGGAGAAACAGATGTGTGCGTACATTATAGAGCTTTAAATCCTGCCAGCAGTGAACGTGACTCCCCCATGGTGCTCTGTCTATTGTAGTTTTTGGCTAGGGGTGCATGTCATTAGATCACGGCAAAGCGAATGTGCACACGCGAGATTCGACTTGCAGAATGTATACTAAAGAAGTACTCTGGCTCAAGTACTTTGATTGGCCCCTGCAGATGCTTTATGATTGGGTTCTGTGTATAATTGTAATGTATTGTGGGATGTGGATTTCCCAAAGATGGCTGCAAAAAATGTAAATCTGAATAGTGTGGGGTTGTGGGGAAGACGAGAAGTGTAAACATGGTACAAAATCATAATCATCAATCGTATCTCAAGGTATTTATACATTCAACTACTTAAAAAGAAAGGAATCTATAATAGCCTATGTGTCCTTCATGTCCGTTAATCTAAAAGTAGTTGGCAAGAATATAATTTCCATGCAGAACAAGACCTAAAAGTAAAGGGCCTGTATTATACTATTTTCTGTTCTATGCTATAATGTTGTTTCCTCATTACAAACATACCTGGAGTTGCAAAAAATCCAAGGCACTCACCGGTTGAAATAAAATGCCTTAATTTACGGCATGTCAAAATGGACAACTTTAAAAGTCCTGACGCGTTTCAGCCTATGACTTTCCTTTCAACAGAATTCTGAGTGAACCATGTGAGTTAAATACAAGAAACCACCAACAGGGCGGCTCCACCTGGAAAAGAAGGTGTGGAGATTCACCTGTGGACATGACCTGAGACACTCCACAAGAGGGCAGTGTTAGAACCACGTGAGATCAAGGATATGGGGTTACTTAGCAACAAAATGCACAGGCTGTCAATCAAACCTGTTGCTAACACTAGCCGGAGCGACCTCGGGGAATGAAGGCATCCGATTGGTCCGTTATTTATGTTCATATCTTGATTTAGGAACAAAATATTGAAATAAAAAATTCAGGATCATCTACAGTGGGTTAATACGAACAGTTTAAGACCAAAATGACGAGGCCACAGCAGCAGTTACGGAGGGAGAGGCGACAAGATCTTAATGTAAGTCAATGGGAGGAGCCGGAAGAGCCTCCTGTCGTACTTCCTATTTGGCACACAACGGCTAGCACGTTAGCTAAGTTCATTCTTATATACGGTCTATGGCTGAAACGCGTTGGGACTGCCGTAAATTAATAAAGGCATTTTATTTCAACTGGTGAGTGCCTTGGATTTTTTGCATTTTTAAACTGACTTCCCTTCCCCAAAGACACCACTGTGTTTTTTCTACTGTGCATTTTCCTCTGGAGGTCCAGGAAGAGCTCCTTTTGAAACTTTTTTTATACCTGGAGTTGTGTTTTGTTTCATTCACACATGTTTAACACCCAAACCCTCCATATTTAGTTCTTCTCTCAGACAGAAGACTCTCTGTTCCACTTTGTGATGTCATGTGGTAATGCAGGAAGTGCTTCACTGTGTTTTTAAAGTCCGTGCACGTTCAGCAGAATCATTTTGATCATTGCAGCCCTGGAATTGCCAATCAATGCTGAACAAAAGATAAAAGGTAGTTTTAGGCCAGTTGTTTTCCTTATGGATTCATTGTTGTCATGATACTAAAATTTAAATTTCGATACCAAGGAATAGATTTGATATTCACTATTGATTCCGATACCACAATAATCATATTGAACCAATAGAAACTGATCTTCAACATTAAATTTTAGTACTTTCTTTTATATTACCAAGTGGCCTTATATCTGTGTAGTCCCTCACTCTCTATGTAGGTTTCATAGTGGTACATATATAGTCTATGTGGTCTGATGCAGCTCAAGATCATTCTAAAGTTATTTAAGAGAGATTAATTTCTGTCCTGTGAATGTGACTTTTTCTATCAATACCTATTCAATTGAGTATCTAGTTGATTCAAGTTTCAGTATGGATCGGTATCTGATTTACGATACTTTTGACAACCCCAGTATACATTATCTTCAAATGTACTTTAAAAAGCATGAATAATTTATAATAACAGACCTTTAGCAGCTTTTCGGACCCTCAATCTGTACAGTAAGTCTATTCTCCAAATGCAACTATCAATCATATTTTTTCCAGACGCTGTCCAAACTTAGAATGGCTTATGTTTTATTCAACACTAAATGTACTCCAGTGGGCCTGAACCTTAAGCTTGTATTAGGAACAATATAACTTCTTAGAGCGGATTAAAGAGTGCTTGGAATCCACTGCGGACCCTTAATTGAGATTCCCAAACTAATGCGCTGGGCCTGGCTGCATGTAATAAACCCCCAGCCGTAGACTATAGAGACTGGGGAGGCTGAGGTGACCGAAATGTGTGCTCAGCCATGTTAAAGACGGACTAGAATTACATAAACGGGCTATTTAATACATGGGAAGTCTATTGATTACAAATGGGGGAGCTAAGTAGAGGTTGCATGCATTGTATTTGAAAATGTAATGAAACTACTGCACATCGCGACAGGTTTGTGAAGTTATAGTTTTGTATCCTGCTCTATTTATGTGGGCTGAACCTTTAACAAGACTCATGGGTGTCAAAATCCTCATGAGATTACTGAAACATGCATGAATGACAATATAAAACCACATCAGGCGTGATTTTTATGACTGATTAATGCAAAAATGCAAATGTTAAAAGCTCCAAAACAGTTGATTTTGCATAATGCCCCGTCTTTAACAGATGCAGTGCTTACATGCGCACACAAAATATATTATTATCAGATCTTTGGAGCTAAAAGACTATTATAATAAAACAGTAATCTGCTTTTATAGTCCCTCTGATCACTCACATCAAATTGTTCAGTTTGCATTTTCTTTAAGTAAGATTTAAAGTCAAACCATTGATTCAAACGTTAAAATAAGTTGTTACGAGATTTTTTTTTTGCATGTAATAAGCCCCAAGGCATCGATGATAGAGACTGAGGAGAGTGAGGTGGCCGAGATGTGTAGTCAACCATGTTAAAGATGGACTAGAATTAGATAAATGGGCTATTTAGTGCATGGAAAGTCTATTGATTACAAATGGGGGAGTTAAGCTGGGGTTGTATGCATCCTGTTTGAAAATATAGGCAGAAAACAGCAGTGCATAGGAAGCTATAGATCAGGAGGCCAGACAGAGATGTGAAAGGGGCTTTGGGGGGTAAATATAGAGATAGGAACCAGTGGAGTGTGAAGGCTATGGATTTCTCTATCAGTATTTTCGCCACAGCTACATTCAAACATATAGTTCACCCTGGCTCACATTTATATAGACATGCAGGAGTTCAGTGATGCTGTTGTTTCAGGGTTTATCAAAAGAAGAAAGGCAACTTTGTTTTTTTTTTTTCTTTATGGAGGCATAAAGAAGGAAACATGAATCAGTGTCAAGGCAATGGTTGTATGTGCACTAATCTAGGAAGTCTTTCATGACACAATCTTTTGCTTAAATGGTCCATAATACACTATTTTCTGATCTATGTTATAATGTTTCCTTCCAAAACACAAAATTATGTAACTTTTCTAGTGCTGCTGCATGTTTTTGCGGAGTTTGCATGTTCTCCCTGTGTTTGGATGGACTTTATGGTTTTCCCCAATAACCCCAAAACATGTACAAAAGGTAAAATCCTCTAGTTATGGTAGTTCGGACCAAACCCGGCTCAAGATCTTGTCCCTAGGCACTGCACTGAACCACTCACAACTCCTTAATCGAGTGGCATTGAATGTTGGGTCAAATGTAGAGAACAAATTTACCCATGAGGACAATAAAGAGCACCATGATATCAGTCTGTCTCCATGGAAATAGTGAAGTATAATGCCATACTGTGGTACATATAGGTAAAGCAATAACATATCCATGTAGACAAGCATATTCTACGGTTTTATATTATGATCAGGATTATAAACCCACAAAGTTGTAATTCCTTTATGAACGCAAATTATATGACAAATGACAAAAAATCTGTAGTTGTCTAATTTGGCCGTATTCTGATATGAACGTCTCTGCAAGAAAATATTCTGTCTCATAATGAACTTTCTAAACCTGTAGTTTTGCCCCTTCAAATATGTTTTGAAATTATCCTTGTGTGGATTTTCTCAAATATTACTGCTCCCTTGAAACACGATTCTGCTATTTAAAGATACTTTTCAAATTCATGATGTTTGTCTGAAAAAGTTCTTGTTTTTTCCAGAATTGTTCAGCCCTACTCTTTCATTCATAGATTCACAACGATAATCTTTATTTTTGTCTGTCCTTTCCAAAAATCAGTATACAGCGCTCCTATTTTGCGGTATTTGTTCCACTTAAATTGTCGTAGAGTGCTTCCCATATGTAGTTGTTTAAGCTTTACAAAATAAGCACTATTTTGCTGGTGCTTATGCTTATGCTTGTATTGCAGATCTGTTTTTCAACAGAGGTTGTTTTCAGCGGAGGAAGGCGCTGGCTCACATCATAAATAATCCTATGCATGAAGACATAGGGGAGCCAGCTGAGTATTATGGAAATATAAATTGGTGTTGAAACAGTGCATGAATACATAAGCACCCACTATACTATTCCAAAACTCTTTGAATTGAACAGAAGGGAGCTACACTATCGAACTTCATGGTTTCAATACAATCACCAGTAACACTTTATCATAACCACAGCTTAATTGGCCATGATAAAGCAAAACTTAATGCAAAATATGCACATAGTTCAAACAGAAGGACGTTACACTTGTATGGTGTAATCATTGTTGACACATAACATATTTAGATCACCTTTTATTCTATATAGTTCTGTCTCCTGCTTATGTGGGCAGAGTCTTAACAAAGACTCATGGGCTTGTACTGCAAACCATAGGGGTCCCAGGAGATTAGTGAAGCTTGCATGAATGACAATAGAAAACCACATCAGGCATGATTTTTATGACAGATTAATGCAAAAATGCAAATGACAAAAGCTCCAAAACAGTAGATTTTGCATAATGCCCCGACTTCAGCAGTGGCTGTGGTTACATGCAGACTCAAAATCTGATTATTATCAGATCTTTGGAACTAAAACACTATTAAAATAAAACAGCAGCTTCATCTGATTTCATAGTTCCTGTGATTACTCACATCAAACTGATCCGTCCATGTTCTTTAAGTGATACTTAAGGTCTAGAAATGAGATATGACTCAGCTTTTGGTGAACTTGGGATCACAGATTCAAACTTAGTAACTACTTAATAAATACCAAGGGTTGCCTTAATAAACCGTGAGTTCATTATGGAATAGGCATTTCTTCCTCCTTTATTAAGGATGTTAATGTTGTTATTGTAAAGTGCTGCCGAATTTAGTTTTGCAAACATGTTTGTGCACATTTGCATGTGTGTGAGTATTTATAGCAGTTTAGCTGATTTTTCAGTCAATACATTACAATAACAATACAATACAATACAATAACATTTGGAAATTGTACTTCTAAGGTACTTGCATTTGTTTTTAATGGTTACGTTACCATGCAGCCTTATATTTGTCTTATCCCTCAGTCATTCAGTTCCAGATCTGATGCAGCTCAGGATTATTCTAAAGTTATTCAGGAAAGATTCATTTGTGTATTCTGTGGATGTGATACTTTGTCAAATGAGTATCTAGTTACGATACTAGTTTTGATATTGATCAGTATCTGATTTTCAATGTTTTTCAAACTCTACTCTAAATTAAAAAGCCAAAGGTAAGCAGTATTTTTTATCAGTATGTTACATGACACAATATTTAAATGTATAGTGTTATATTTTCACATATAGATTTCCCTTCTATTTAGATCCTTTGTTTTATTCTCTCTTTCTTCCATAAACAATGACAGGAGGATGTTGTTCCCATGTGTAAAATGAACACTCACTTGCTTACTGATCTGAGATAAGAAGAGGCACAGGTCCATACATCTAATCTGCACTTTGACTAATGCAGTTGTCACGATGTGTCTGCTGCAGCACATTTGACATTAGGGGGCAGGAGAGAGGGGCTTTTTGCATATTATTCATTTTATTCATATGTAAAGTCTAAGCCCATGTGCATGTCACCTCTGTCTCCTCACAAAAGGTCCAGTGAGGCGTGGAAGACGAGTACAGCGCAGGTCTGTGGGTGATGACTGCATTTGAGCATAAATATTCACTTTGACTGGAGCTGTGTGACGAGCCGCCGACTTCCACAGCGGCACTATCGGATATAAGAAGTGCAGGATATGTGTTTAACATCATGGCAACATATGAAATGATTTGGATTCTTACGCTCTACAGTGAAGGTATTTTTATCATCCTTTGCAACTTTTCTGATGAGGGGACATTGCCATCTGCTTGTTTCCACGGAGACGTTATCACTCGCTTTGAATGATCCACACTGGGACATTAAGGTCCTATATTATGCAAAACTGAGCTTTTTGCCGTGTTATAATGTCCTCAAAATTCACACACGTTTGAGTAAATCTTTATTATTCATCTTTCTACATCTCCAACGGTCACATTGCTACGGAAGAGGTAGTTTTCAATTTGACTGCTACTTTTATCTTAGTAGAGATTAGCAGTTCTAGAGCTGAAATTATTCAAATGATTTTAACAAATGATTAAAAACAGTGGTGCACTTCAAGTTCACATGTTTGAGAGAAGAACAAAACGCAACTCCAGGTTTATTTGTGATGAGAAAACAACATTATAACACGGGTCAGTTAATAATGTAACATGGGCCCTTTAAACTTTCCTATTTCCATGGAGTGTTAGAGGTCAGATCTGCGGAGAGGCAGTAGTTTTGGTAGTTTTTCCAAGTTTTTTATGAGTAATAGCTTGAAAAACAATTGAATGAATGAATTAATACCACGGTGGATCAGGCAAAGCAATTTCACCTCCACTGACGCAAACAGGTGACAGATTTCTC
>JACN01001533.1:0-21127 GCA_000787155.1 Scartelaos histophorus
CAACTCATCCTTATTTAACAGATATTCACCTTAGAATTGCACAACACACCCTTTTTAACAGATAATACTCCCTACAATTGTACAACAACACACCCTTGTTTAACAGATAATACTCCCTACAACTGTACAACACACCCTTTTAACAGATAATACTCCCTACAATTGTACAACAACACACCCTTGTTTAACAGATAATACTCCCTACAACTGTACAACACACCCTTGTTTAACAGATAATACTCCCTACAACTGTACAACTCATCCTTATTTAACAGATATTCCCCCTAGAACTGTACAACTCACCCTTATTTAACACATAATACTCCCTACAAATGTGCAACATCTCACCATTATGTAACAGAACATGTCCTGTCAATCCTCATATCAGTATCGCACTGTCTTCCTAGAACCTCTTGTATAAACCTGAGATTTTATGACTTATTTTTATTTATTTTGACTATTATATTGTGATGTGTGAGCTGCTTTGTCCACATAATTTTCCATGTGGATCAATAAGGTTTGTCTAAGTCAAGTCTAAATTATCCAAATGATTCTGGTGAAGGTGTATGGGGTGTAAAAACACAGTGGAGCACTTCCTGTATGACCACATGACATCACAAGGTGGTACGGAGTGTTTTCTGTTTGAGGGAACTCATTTTAAATACACTGGGTTTGTGTGTTTAACATGTGAGAACGAAACAAATCACAACTCTGGGTCTGTTTGGGATGAAGAGACAACATAAAAGTCATATGGGCTCTTTAATGTTGTATTTTTGCACAGAAGTCTTTTTGTCTCCAGATCAAGACGCTGCCACAGAGAGGACTTGGACCAGAGTCTGGGTCTTGGATCTCGGTCTTGGGTTTGACGAATGGAGTGTGTCCTTAAATAATCCAGATTTGGAAAGATGGAAAAGAAAATGGGGGAGGCTGAGATGGAGGAGAGAGGAGTAGAAGAGAGAGAAGAAAGAGGAGAAGCAGAGAGCGAAGAGAGAGGACGAGGAGAACGGGGATGGAGGAGGAGGGCAAGAGAGCGACGGAGAGGGGAGAAGAAGAAGGAGGAGAAGAGGAGAAGAGGAGAAGGATGAAGGAGAGCAGGAGGAAGAGGAGGAGACAAGGAGAGAGAAGTACATGGTGAAGGAAGAGCAGAAAGAGAATGAGGAGAGGGGGAGAAGAGGGAGAAGGAGGACAGGAGGAGGAAGAGAAGAAGAGGAGGCAGAGGAGGATGAGGAGAAGAGAAGGATGAGAGTTAAATGTGTTTTTACAGTTGAGAGTAAAGGAGGAAAAGACAAGACACAAGGTTTGATGTGACTGGTAATACATTTAAGACTGAACAGAACAAAATACAGCTGATTAAATACTGTATTCCTTCTTGTTTCTGCAAAGCTTTTATTTTTATGTGAGATGGAACCTCAGAAAATACCAAAATACAAAGTTTTATGTTACAGTATCTGAGTCTTCACAGCTGTCATTATGTCATAGGCCAAAGGATTCAGACCTGTGTTGTATTTAAGTGTTTAATAACGTCATTAGTTCATGATTAGTTCCTGCTTAATGCACAGGCTGAAGCAAAGGATCATGGTCTATGTAGTGTGTCATGTGGAGAGATAATTAACACTGCATCATACGTCCTCCTTTACTTCTGATTTATTCCCATGGTCAGTTCTGATCCCTGGGGACTTAAACCAACACAGACTCTGCTTGTTCTTCTGGTGGTGAGAGATTTGAGGTTGGTGATTTTGTGTCAGAGACGAGACTCAAACATTTTAGATGAAGTGAGAGAGAAAGAACCCAGAGAGACAGATCTATACAGTATTCACCACAGAAGGACCTGTTTAGACCGGGTTGAGACCTGGGTCTTGCTTTAGCTCCAGTTTAGACTTCATTAGCATTGGTTCAGTTCTCATTTAGACATTCCTGGTTTGGTACTTTCCACCTGGTGGTCGGATGCTTAGATGATCTGTAAAGCACTTTAAAAGTCCTATATTACACAAAGCTGACTCTTGGGAGCTTTAAGCCACGTTATAATGTTACCTCCTCAAAAACATACCTGGAGTTGTATTTTGTTTCATTCACTGTTGGATTGTGTGAAGTGAACCGTTTGTTTTTCCTGTATCCATGGGCACTGTTTACAAGGCTAGCAAAGGAGCTAACTATGGACATTTGAGAAGCTACAGGCTTTTTACGCCATATGTGGCAGCAAATGTGGCAGAAGATCTTGCACAAAAAAAACACTTTGAGGGAAAGCATCATTTTATCACCAACTGAAACACCAGTTTCAGCAGAGAAAGAACGAGGCAAACGCACACTGAAACGCACAGTGGAAATGTTGCAGCAACAAAGTTTGAATTTTCCTCATGATCAATAAAGTATCTCTCACACGTTTGATTGATCTCCAAAGCTCAAAATTCTCAGTTCCACCTTGTGATGTCATGCCGTGGTAGTTTTCAAGTAAAGATGGGCAATTCCAAGAATTCAACCAAATGATTCTAGTGAAGGTTTATGTGGAACGGTTTGTTTTCAATTTGAGAGAAGAACTCAGCCTAAACATGCAGGATTTGTGTGTTAAAAATGTGTGAATGAAACAAAACACAACCTCAGGTCTGTTTTTGATGAGGAAACGACATTATAACAGAGATCAGAAAATAATGTGATATGGGTCCTTTAGTCCGAGCTCTCGCCTGCAGCTCAGGGCAGCTGCCAAACACTGAGGCGCCACTCTCAAGGTGCACTGTCATAAACTGAATTGCATTAAGTCATTTTTAATCCTCAGGTTTGCGTTTGCTCAGGGCTAAGTTTCACTGACAGCTCCAGAGCACAGCTGCAGTTTGTCACGGTCAAAATCTGTCGACAAATTAAAGTTTAAATCAGAAAAATATTCTGCTGATATTCTACTGACACAGGAGTCCAGACAGATGATACAAGATATTATATCAACAGGGTCAATGAAGACATGAACCAGAACTGATCCCGGACTAAACGCAGGACTGAACAGATCTTAAATGCAGCTCTGGGTCCAAACTCAGACACATCCATCTCCTCCTGTGATTGGTCATCGTCTGTCAGGCTCTGAGTGAGTGACAGGTGGGTTTATAACCAATCACAGTAAACTTATTGAAGAAGGTTGTCAAATTATACAATACATGTTGGACATACAGCTCATAGGGTTGTCAAAAGTATCAAAAATCAAACACTAAATTGATACTGTGGAACCTATAGACCACTGAGGGATTACACAGACATAAGACCACATGGGAATATAAATTAAAGTAATTTTACTGTCTACTATGTTTTTTTAATATCATCCAGATATCAGAATTGAGAAACGAAATGTAACATTGTGACAAAGCAAAGACCTCACCACTATGTTATGGTCGTCCCTTTCTAAACCTCTCCACGTAAAACTCAAACTAAAGCAACCCCCCTCCTCCGACTGTCCCATCTGGAGCCGTTTAAACTCTGGGTCTCTCCTGGTTTGTGATGATATTTCAGACACATGTGTACAGTTTGCGCGCCGCGGCTAACTCCTCGAGCTAATCTCATCTGTTTAACCGTGTTTAAATGAGTTAAAGTGAGTAAAGAGTTTTACCTCAGTGGGAGGCTGAGGAGCTGTGATGAAAAAGATGAGGAACAGACGCATCTTATCTTCTGGTGTTCCAGCTGAAAACACAGGACATGGATCAGTGGGTTTTAAAGATGTTCATTCGCTCTTCAGTCTTTGGCCCTATTTTTGGTACAGTACAGATCCAGATATAGTCTGCCCTGAGTTAGACCCAGGTAAACCAGGAAGTGAGGCCCAAACTTTGCTCCTGACGTCAGGTCCCACCCCCACACCTCGCTGTTCAAACATGGCGTCTGTCTGAGTGAATGGGCCGAGCTGGGGATACTTGTCGTTATTTTAGCTAAAGTGCACTGCAAATTTTTCTGACCTGGCCAAAATTGTAAAACTTCTATCAGGTTATTCATCTTGTTTTCAGATTTATTATCTACTTACTAGTTCTGAGACTGCTTAATTCTAGCCTAGAGGAAGCTTTTTAAAGATAATTTGCCATGTAAAATTATCTGTCCATGCAGAAAGATCATTTCAGTGAGTCATCTGACAGATTTAAGTGTTTATATCTTAAGCTTTTTGCAGTGTGGTGAGATACGTCCAGTGACTGTGCAGCCCAGTGACCATGTGCAGTAGTGTTCTGACCAATTAGCGAAAGAGTAGATACAGTAGGGCAGAGCAGTTGTATCTCACCTTCCTCACCGCCAGAGATAAACTTTATTGTCTGTCCCAGCACTTGACAGAATTTTTTTCGTCCTTCGCCATCATTCGGAATTCATAGAACTGTTGTTACATACTCAACTCTTGTTTATAAGACAACTAAAAGGACTTGATGTATGAATATATCTGAAATGGATGGATGCGAAAATAGACAATAATCGCCACAAAATTCGACCCTTTGGAAAGCTCTAGATCCCTGTGAGTCGAACACCTTCCCTTCCCTCCCTTCCACCTGTCACTTAGATATGGGGTGGTGGTTTGTGGGGGTGACAGGGGGTGTATGAGGATCTTTACCATCGGGGTCACTGATGATGTCCAGCAGAGACTTGTCCAGAGTGGATTTACTCATCAACTTCTCCTCATACTCGAAATACACGTCCAGTTTACGACTCTAAGAAAGTCAAAAAGGGATTGTGATTATATTACTGCCCCAGGACATCTATTGCACCACTACAGCTCTACCCTGAGACCTTGTGCAGGGATTTTACCTTGATGTGATCGAGTACGGCTGTGGCCACGTTTGTGTGGAGATCGATCAGCCGCTTCTTCTCCAAAAGCTCCGGGAGAGAGCTGAAAGCACAGAGAGAGGAGGAATGACTCAACAGAAAATCACAAATATTCAAAATAAAGTGGTGTTTTTAAGAGGAACCAAAACAGAGACGTGTCACAAAGAGCCCGGGGCCATTTTGGACGAGAGACGTGTGATAAAATCTGAGGAAAAAGAGAAAAGTGAAACTAAACAGGTCTAAGGTTTCAGATGTACCAGAGAAACATCCGGAGAGAAGGGGACACAGCACAGACTAAACATGATTATAATAAGACTAAGACCTGAACACACAGCAGCACACCATAAGGGAAATACACACAAAATATGACTAATAAAATATGATCGCTGTGGAGTCATGGAGTGATTTGGTTTAACGGCCCCTGGAAGCAGTGCTCTCCTATACAGACTAATGTCTTATTTAGGACATGGATCAAATGAAAATATGTCAGATTTAAGCCACAGGACAGTTTCTATTGGTTTTTATTGCAGTGAAACTCGGAGAGATTCACATCATCATCATACTTGCCAGCAGCTTTTTTTTTCATTTGTGCCAAGACAACTAAATGATGCTGCGGATTCCTACGTGTATCACCAGTTAAGAAAATAAAACTGGAGAAGGAAGTGCGCACTTCATAATGGGCGTGTACTAGGGACTGTGAAAACGGGGGCTGATCAGCAATAAGATGTTGTGAAAATAAGAGATTCAAGATTGCAACATGCAAAAATCACTTCAAATACAATGATGAGGAGAAACAACTATAACATGATTATAAGCTCTGAAAATTCAATTTTGCAGAATAGGTCTAATATAAGAGGAAAAAGATGTGGCGGGCTCTGGCGTCTGGCTAGAATAGGCCACATACAACCTGAGCCCAGAGTTAGAGCCATGTAACACAAATCTCAACCTTTCCCTGTTTGAAAAAGTGTTACTTCAGGTTTTTAATAGCGTTTTACCTGACAGCAGAGGTGAGTTTGGCCGTGTTGTCTGATAACATGCTGATGGCTCCTTCGTCCTCTCCCTCCAAACCCTGAGAAACACAAAAACATCATCTGTTGGACTGTGTTTCTCCTCATTCATTTACTCAAAATAAACTGAGCATGCATTATGCATTATTATCATATTATCATTATAAGGGATGTAATGATATCGAAATCTCACACTACAAGTTACTGAGATATTCAGTGGAAGAACAAAATTGTGATACTTTTCCCTTTGAAAATGCCTTGACAAACCTTTGATTCTGTCATAATAGTCTCCTCTGAAATGGAGCAAAGGATCATGGTCATGATCATGTAGTTCCCTCTGCTTTTAGCTACTGCTGCACCATAACAATGAAGTGATTTGATATATTGTGATCGACAACAATATTATTATGAAACTTTTGACAATACAATATAACTTTATTTGGCAATATTTCTTATTCTGTCTCTGATCTCACCATGATGCTTTTGAGGCGTTTCACTTCGTCCTCCTGAGCTCTATACGTGTCCAGCTCCTCCTGCACCGCCTCTGCCACCTCTGGGAACGGACTGAACAACAAAATATAAATATTTGAATTGTACAATTGAAACATATTTTTAAACATACTCAAACCACTGGGAAGAGAGTAAATATGTAGGTATATTAGAGTGATTATACATGTATTTTAATTTTTAGAGAACATATGGATGAAGAAATGGATGGTTGTTGGATGGAAGAAAACCAACAAGCAATACAGATCTATCTAACATCAATTAAACTTGTTCAGTCCCACTTCAGTCCCAGTTTAATCGTGGTTTAATTCTAGTTCAGGCACTGGTTTTTCTCTGATCTAGTCCTGGTCTTGTCCTGGTTAGGTCCTCACCTTCCCTTGTGTTTCTGCCAGAACTTGTCGGCTGCTGTGAGGTCGTAGGTTTTATGATTTTTCTTTTTGGGTCGGGCTCCTGAGGGACTAGGCTCTGGTCCAGAGCTCTCCTCTAGAACCACACGATTCAGATGGAAGTCCTAAAGAGAGAGGTCACAGAAAGGTTAAAGAAAGGTAACAGAAAGCTTACAGAGAGGTGAGAGGGAGGTCACAGAAGGGATCATTCCATAGCCTGTATAAAGGCTAGTTCTGTGTGTCACCCACAGTGTTATGCTTCAAATGAAGTTCATCAAGGCCACCACTTTCATATTTGGAAATCCATGATTGATTTAGGGCTAAAAGAGTGAAATAAAAACCCAGGATTATGTAGAGTAGGTTAAAACAGACATGTTAAGGTCAGAATGACAAATCTGACAACAGTTACAGACAGAGGGGCCACATTTTTCTCAACAGAATGTGAATTGGCCAGAGTTGATGGAGCCAAATCGCACCCATGTTCACTTCCTGTCTGGAACCTGCCCAATGGGTCTTCTTTAAAGTCATGTTTTAGCTCAGTTCCCTTGCATAGCCAAAATATCCTCAGAGTCTCACTATTGGGAACAACTGAAAAATACTGAAAAATTGATTTGTGTCACTAACACATCCTTAGTTAAAAACCTGGACTAAACCAGGTCTAAAACAAGTGCTAAGTCCAAGTGTTAAACCAGATTTATTCAAAGAGTAAAGTAAGTAATTACAGTAGTGGTCCTATACCACAACTGATCCAAGATGGCTGAATTCAAAAAGTGTAAATAATAGAGTAAAATACTTAAAGTGGATAAACGCTCGGACACAGTCCATCTTACAGCGGCTGACAGGTTAAGCTCCACCCACACAGACATGCTGTTCAAAAAATCACTTCATCCTCTGCTTTCTTTGGCCCTAAACCATTCTTTCTGCCAGGATGAAGGCTGTAGAATCTGGGAAAAAGATCTAATTGCAATTTTTCTGACAAGTATTTGTAATTTATGTTTTAATAATGGAATTCTGTTCAAAGTTCAGATTTTAAACACGTCCAGAGGAATTGACAAAAAGACTGAAATATGAACTGACAAACTAATACAAGAATCACACTTCAGAACATGTTTTTACAGAATTAAACTACAGAGTTATATGTTTTAAGTAGAATAACACAGGATATTTGGTGGTTTGTGGAGGAAAGTACGGTACTTAAAAAAATTTGATTTTTATTTGTGTTTATTTTGACTTTCATTAGCGGTGCTTCCACACAGGTTCTTCCTGAAGTCATTGACCTGTTTTGGGGTGACGGGGGGGAACCAGACTGCCCGGAGGAAACTCACCCAGACACGGGAAGAACATGCAAACACCACACAGAAAGCTGGGGATCAAACCCGGAACCTTCTTGCTGTGAAGCATGAGTGTTAGGCACACAGCCAACGTGCTGCTGTTAATAGTCTTTGCAGTCATAAAATTGCAGTCTTTGTGATTTGTTAATTGTGTTATTCACAACAGTTGTTTCTATACAGGAGGGAGCAGTTGTTAGCAAGATTCGTCACAATAAAATCAAAATCAGAATTTAAACAAAAGCATTCAGCAAATTACAAAGACTGCACTCTCTGACATCCCATAATTTTCTTCAGACAAAAAAAAAAAATCCCCTTCCCCTCTTATTCTGCATAAAACCGCTAACCCTGTGGTTTAGATCTGTACAAACGTTTTGTCACGATACTGAAATTCAATAGCAATTCTGAAACCAATGATAATAAGAAACACTCTTTACTTAGACAATAGAATGTCATTTTCGTTAGATCATAGTACTTTCTTTTATATTACCACGTGGCCTTATATCTGTGTGACCCCTCAGTGGTCCAGGTAGGTTCCACAGTGCTGCATGGGTGTTTACTAGTCTATGTCCTCTTATACTTGCTCTGATACAGCTCAAGATCACTCTAAAACTATTCAGGAAAGGTTCATTTTTGTCCTGTGAATGGGACCTTTTCTGTATCAATCTGAATATCTAGTTTTGATACTAGTTTTAATATTGATTAGTGTCTGAATTGAATACTTTTGACAACCCTGAAATCCAAAATCATTTAGCCCTTATGTTTGGATCTGTGTTGGGCTCTCGTCTCTATGGTTCGTCGCTTTGGAGGAATTCCCTGGTTTTGACACATCCCCTGCTCCGCCGCAGTCACTTTCCTGGCACAGAATTCTCAGAAAATAAAATACAAAAAAACAGAAGTCTCAAAACGAAGGCGCGGGAGTGAGAGGTGAGTGAACGATTATGTAACGCTCAAATTATTCCCACCAAAAATAAATCTCTGAAGCAGCAGAGGAGCCAGAGGAGGAGAGTATGTAGTGACATTTACTTGAGTAACTTTTAAAGAAATTGTACTTTTTAGAGCACTTTTCTAGCAGCTCCTATTTAACTCCTACTTGAGTAATATATTGTGCAGTCTAAGAGTATTCTTAAAAGTAAAAATTGTGGTTCCTCTTCCCACTGTGAGTGAGTCTATGTGACAAAAGCTTTAGACAATGAAATGATTTGAATATTTGTGTTTCTTCCTGCTCCTTCAGATATAACTTAACTTTAAATTATAAATCAGATGTTAGGTTCCGACAATTACTCTTTAAGTTGAGTTATCCCTTGGACCACTACTTTGTACTTCTTCCTGAGCAATATTAATAGTATTTTTTTTAGTAAAGTTACTTGTACTTTTGGCTTCTCTGCTACCTCTGGGGCCACCGTCACGACTGAAGACTGCAGTTTTGGGAAAGAGATTTAAGCTGAAGCGTCCAAAATTATTCTGCAATTTATCAACGTCACCACGAGAAGAGCCCATTTTCACATGAGTTTAAAGGGGATTTCCTGATACATCAAGATCTGAGTGGTACAGATCATCTAAAAGCCCTACTGTGCATCAACAAATGAAATTTAAGTTCACTGATTTATCACTAGTATTTGAAAAGTATTAAAGTCTGTACCTGTTTTTTTTTCTTAAAACGTGAAAAACAGAACTCATTTGAAACAGTTTGCAGTGGTCCAAAGTTATTCCTCACTTAGATGCATTCTGTTCTAATATTCTAATTATTCACCACAACGAGTTTAGAAGTACTCCTCACAACGCTTCAGCTTCACAAGACAGTTCTGCAGTGATGGCAATGCTAACAACAACTAGCATGCTAACACATACTTTCTGATTATAAGTCACTCCCCTTTCAGAGAGCCATCACAGCACAATCAGCGCACATCCAGCAAACGAAAGTGCTGCATATCGCATCAGGTGTGTCAAGTTGTTGTGTGCAGTTTTGTATCATGTTTCTGTATATTTATGAGAGAAGCTTGTGGGTGGAGTCTTGTACAGGTTTGCACTATTAAGAATAAGCAGGGCTATGGTCAAAAGCTTTGAAAAGTTGATTTTGCAAAATTTAGTTTTTGCAGAGTTAATTAAATATTAAAGTCTTCACTCACCAAAACATCGTGTACCAGCGCCTGATAAGTCCAGGTGTGGTGAAGGGGCGTGGCCATGTCCAGGTTGCGATCCACCAGCACGAACAGCGGCCTCTGGAAACTACACACAAAAAATCAGATGCCCTTCCATCCTCTGAAATCCCTGTGTATCAGATGCCCTCCAGGTACCTGAACTGTCCTGCTGTCATGTTATCTGCAGTGAAAAGGCTATTTCTCGCATCTCTGAGATTTTCACGAAGCTTTTTATCCAACTTCTGCAATAAAACAAAAAGCAAAAGTTTAGAATTAAAATACTAAATGCAGCTGCCAATTAAAATTACAGTGGAATAATGAAGTTCTAGAAAACAGATTCAGGAATGAATCCAATGAAAACTAAAGGAGCACCCTAGAGCTTTCCTTTATGTCTTAAATACAACTCATATGTATTTGTTGAACTACTGTGTTTTCAGATACATATTTAATACTGATGAGGAAGCCAAAATGAATTATGCAAACATTCCCCAGGTGGTGATGGCCCCCACCCAACTCAGTGCCAATGGAAATGAGGCTTAATAGAAATGATCAGGTTCAGCATTTGTGAATTTACCTTTTGGATATTTTGTGGTAAAGTACAGCGTAATCAACAGGAAAATTTGACTCCATCTGAGAGTATGAAATCATCACATTCTACAATCTGAAAATAACTAATAGGTCAAACTCACCACAGCTACCATCTCTGCTGCGTTTCCTCTGGGGCAGCGGATTATGGGCACTGCACCTGAACAAGGAAGATTATTACAAATATATCCACTACAAACAAAAAATAACAAGAAAAATGTGCTATGCAAAACTAATGCACTATTATTATCGCAAAGTGATGCTCCTAGTGGTCGGGAAAAGAAATGACCCGGCGTGACTTGCTCGTAGTGACCAGGGCTCCTCGCCATGATATAGCAATGTGCCCGAGCTTTCCAAAGATTTATAGTTTGTTGGCCAAAAAAAAGCGTAACATTGTTCTCGTATCAGAATACTTTCTCTCTTTCTCTATCTCTCTTCCTTTCTTTCTTTCTTATTTTTCTCCTAACCAACTCAACCATTTTTCACCCACTAAACAATGACGAAAAGTCCTACACAAAGTTTGTCCGATTTCATTCAAATTTTAAGTGTGGGTGCAGACTCTGAACAGTTTGATGTAAGAAAACTACAAGTCCGCCATCTTTGGATTTTTGAATATATTTTTTTTAAATAAAGACGCTCAAAAATTTAGAAAAATGGCAGGGCTAGATTAGGATTAGGGTTAGGGTAGGGGCTAGATTTTAGTGTCGTGGTTTGTGTTTATGGTTATTAGGTTCAGTGTGGGGCACGTGTTTGCATGGGGCACCTTTTGCAGACGTGGTGTTTGGTGGGTGTGGTGTAGCCGCACACAAGGGCCGATCATTGCCGCTTGGGGCTATATTTATTATTACTATTAAAATAAAAGCTAACCCAGGATTATACAAAGATTATAAAGGCAATACAAGGACTGAACTAGGACTAAATCAGATCTTACCTAAAGTGACAAAGAAGCAGAAGAGGCTGTCCACTATAGTGTCCATGATGGCCTCCATGTCTGTATCCTGGAGGTCGGGTCGGTTTATGGCTGGGCACAAACAAAACCCAAACAGAAATATAAGATTACAATAAAATATCAATAAGAATGGAAAATACAAATTACAGTTTTAAAGTACAAACTTTATTTAAAGCATTTAAAAATAAATAATATAATAAATTACCAAAAAAACAATATAATCTGTACAAGGCACAAGGGGTAAAAATGATTTAAGTAAGAATTTAAAAAGATTGCTTGTAAATGTAAACGTGTAAACTTCAGGTATGTTTTTGAGGAGCTTACCACATTAAAACATGGTTTAAGATCAAGCTTAAAGAGTCAATTGTGTATAATATTGGACCTTTAAAAGATTTTTTTCTCACCGTGATAAGAGATGAGCTCCTTGTTCTGGTGACACAGGATAAACATGTCGTCCTCTAAAGTGATAAAGTTCAAATACTGGTCGTAAACCTGGAATCACAAAAAACATTTCACACATTAAAGCAAATGAATCGGATTTTTCTTGATGAATTCATTATAGTGTACAATATAGTGTACAAACACTGTGTTGTGACTGTACCTTGTTGACTTGCGTGACGGCGTTGGCAGACAGAGCGGCACTGGCGATGTCCTCCAGTTTACTGCGGCTGATGGCAGAGATAAAGTTGAGGAAATAGGTCTCGTACAGTTGGTTACGGAGGTCCTAAAACACAACAGAACACAACTATAACACTATAATCTTATGACATGTACAAATAATAAATGATTCCCGCACAAGTTGTTTCATATTAATTTGGCTTGTACTGCTGCCTACTGGACATATAGTGAATTAAAAGGTGCATTGTGTAACTTTTCTGGTTGGTTTGTTTCTATGGATACGTCAGCGCTCTGACTGGAATGTTCCACACTATGACATTAAACAGCTCTGCCTTGTTCAATTTCAGGTGGTTTTATAGCTCAAAAATACCCAGAAAAACAGGAATTCTGACTGTGAGCAAGGTCGCCTCTCCACAGATCTGACCTGTAACTCACTCTTGTTTGATCTCCATGCAGATAGAAAGGTTTAATACCAGCCGGCCGGGAAACATTCCAGATAAAGCAAAAGCATTGCCATGGAGAAAAGCATTTGATGGACCCTCACAAGAAAAGTTACATAATGCAGCTTTAAGTCTAAACACAATCCATTACATCATGTTTGTATTTGATTAATTACCATAACACGGCTAAAGCTACAGCCAGCTCACTGAGGTGAAGTCATTCAGAATGCTTAGTTAACTGTGTTTGTACCTGGCAGATCCGGTCGATGTTTTCCTCCGTCGGCATCACAAAGTAAATGGCTGGAACGTCTGGAATGGGGTCTCTGTCTGAGTGCAGCAAACTGAGAACAGAAACAGTTTTTATAAAATAAAAATAAAACATTTTCCATCTAGTTTAACAGTGATGAAATTATTACATTTTATAATTTTTTTAGGGACATGGTTTGTTTTAAAATGTTAAATGCAATGGAATATTCATATCTTACTGAATAGATTGTGTGTTAAAAATGCAAATAAAAGCTCTTTTTTGACATTTTAGTTAAAAGACAATTGCATTAAAGGTTTCAGAGTAATCCTCCATGGGGCAAATCACTACCATTAAAATAAAAAATAAATCTCCAACATGGAAGACCTTAAAGTAATGTATTTGATAAAGCTTTTCCATTTTCTTGAGTAACTGTTTAACTTCCACTCTGACTTTAAACTGGACAAGAGTCTGGAGATATATATTTTAGGTTAAATATAGTAGGTTAAATTTTCTACTAGTATTACAATAGAAGGTTTGACATGATTGAGCTCCTTAAATTTGAATGGTTTTGATAAGAAATTACGTCATATATTCTATAAACACCAGAAAGCTGGTAAATCATGAGTCAGTATAGTTACGCACAGGTGCAGGGTGATGCCCATGTCCCGCAGCTCTTTGACAGACAGAAGGGGAGAAATTATATCCTGCCCGAACCGGTCGTAGATCAGCACCTGACCACCAGAGGGCAGCACAGCATTACAACAAACACATAACAACGAGAAGTCAAAGTCCAGACACAGACCAGAGGGATGACAAATTTGATTTAGTGCAACTTTTACCACCTGTTTAGTCCAGTTTTGTTCTTGAGAAAGTTATGGTTGAATCCTAGTTTAGTCCAGGTTCAGTATTTACACGTTACAACATATATCTGGTTTAGATAAATTCTGCAATAATTAGCACAGTATTTCTAAGTTTATCCTCAGCCTCTCTGTTCATGTGTCAGTTTCAGTTTGTCTTCAGTTCACCTTTCGTTTCTTTTTAATAGTCGAATATGTTAAAATGGAAACAGGAGAGACAAGAAGCTAAGTGAAGGCTGTATGTTTGCACTATCAGCTTAAAATTGAGATCATCCCCTGTCCTCTGTACCTTCCATACTGGCTCTGACAGAGAGTTGTTCAAAGGAGGAGCGTTGAAGTTCAGCATCCGCTTCAGAGCAGCTGAAACACAAACATTTTTTAGGCTTCAGAGGAGCAGAGGAGAGGGTCAGAGGAGCAGAAGATGCAGAAAAGAGGGTGACATGGAGCACAGGATGCATAAGACAGGGTCAGATGGAGCAGATAATGCAAAGGAGTGGGTCAGGGGAACAGAGAATTTGATTTGGAACAATCGAAAGGAAAAGATGGTGCAGACTGAAAAGTAAAACAAAAACTAGCTAACTACATTTAACTTTAGCATATGTGAGTGCGTCAAGACAATGCCCCTTTAAAACGGATCATTGCTGTTTGTTTTTCTACATGCCGAAGGGTCTGATGAGATAAGGCTGGAGTATCCGAAATGAACCAATTGAAGTTCTTCATTTGATTCATTTTTGGGGCGTTTAGGAATCGTGGCGCTGGTAATCCTCTGTAGCATCAGTTAGCTTCGGTCATTTTTAGCTTTTAATTCTGTGACAGCCCGGATATGGTAGTTCCCATGACACCGGCAGCAGGCCCGGGCCTTTGAGCCTCGGTACCGGAGCTTATATCAGTCAAAGTGACATTTAAAAGTGACATAATCAGTTTTTTCTTACCGGTCTGCTTCTCCCGGGCGGACGTGGCCGCCATGTTGGATGTTGTGGGTGACGTGACGCTGATGACGTGGCGCTGCGTCCTGAGATCCGCGTCTCTCATTTTACTGAAAATGATGAATTTATTTCTATTACGTAAAACTAAGAAGTTTACCTGAAAAGATGTTGTTTTAAGTGGTTCTCTATTTGTATGCAATATATAAACAGCCATTCTCTATATTATTAACCTAGTTGCACTGCTGGAACATGCAGTCTGCTAAAGCTACACTATGTAACTTTTCAGATGGGAGTGGGATGGGGGGTGCTAGCAATTTCCCCTGGGATCCTTAGGGTCCCAAAGGTTCCATATTTCCATTGAAAGAAAACAGGAATATTTTCTATTCAAAACCATTTCACTCTAGAATTATGTTTCCTAATCATATTTAATCTGGCCTACTTGACTCTCAAAGTCAAAAATATCTGCACTCATTCAGTCTATTGTTATTTTATTTTGTTTATTTATTTATTTATTTTCGCTTGTAATGTAGAAATAGGTCTGTAATAATCCGTATAACTATTAATAAATTTCTGTCATGCCAAATATTAAATCAGTTTAAAAAAATCACTTGATCCACATCCAAATGTTAAAGGTGCAGCTGGCAGCTGATGCAACGTAGGCCTAGCCTTTCTAGAGAGGGGTCAGTCATTACATTTGTACATTTGGAGATGTTATTGCATTGCCTGGAAATATATTCCACAGTACAAACAGTGTGGTACGAAACTTGCCTTTTATTTATTTAGTTGCAGGTGTTTTATTGTTTTATTGCTACAAACAAATCAAAAGGCACAGTAATAATACCCTTTTGACCTAATGCTTTGATAGACGATTTTTACAAACATTCTGACGTCAATGCCTTCTATATTGCGCTTCACCAGCTTGACAAAATGTTCGTTTGCTCTCCACACTAGAGTAAGGCTGCGTATCTGCACCATCTGGCCCAGTATAATGACATGCACTGGTCAAACTGCTGCAACCTGGTATTGTGTCCTTGGGCACCAGGACGTCTGGGGCGGCATATGGCACAAGCGCACAACAGATGCAAAATTTGTGTTGAGGTGTTGAAAAATGCACCATAATTTCAATTCAGTGTATGTTTGTAAAGCCCAGAATCTCAGCATCATGACCCAGACACTGTAATCTGGTCTGAACTCTTATCATTTTATAGCGGGTAAAGTCTCACAATAATAAATCTTTGAAATGAGCTGAAAATGTCAAATATGTGTATGAGTTTCCAAACTTCTGTGCTGTGTGCGCCTGCGCAGTCGAGCCGCTCGCTTCCATTTCGCTCTGGTGTTGATGGCGGCTCCGTTCACTCTACAGACACTCTGACCTTTCCCACCCGCACTCCTCCACCAGGACCGGCCTGATCAGAACTCCGACACGGCCACACACCCCACTCCCCCGTCAGCCCGACCGAGAGACCGCCATCAGCGCCCCCGCTCCCTCTGCACGGGCTTCGGGAGGAAGACAATCCGGTGAGTAATCTTTCCCCGGACCCCCGCAGTGCCGCCGGAGCTTCTCGTGGTGTGCGGCCGGGAAAAGGACGCGGCCTCCCGGATCACTCGGAACTCGAGCGCCGGTGCTTTTTCATGAACTCGGAGGCCGCAGGTTTGGTTTGCTTTTAACGTGGCAAATAGACTTTATCTAACAACATAAGTGGGACAGTACATACTTTAAACCGGTCATTTTCAACACACTTCACGTTATGACGTGAGTAATTTATTTTAAAGACGTTTACGTTGAGCTGGACGTCGTGAGCTAACATCTGCTAGCCGCATAGCATTAGCAACAACTTTAAAGCCCACTCTTAATTTTACTTATGACTGACAACAGACACAAACACAGTCTGAATCCTATTTTTGTGGTCTCGTATTTTGTGTCTGGTGATCTTTTAAACGATTATAACGTGTGAAAAGAGACTGTCAGCTGTGTTTTGCCCAACGGTTCGTTTGATTGTTGCTATCACAGAGCTAACTCACTGTTGTCGGTGTAACTGTGGCTTGAACCCGTCCACCTCGCAGGACAGCGGCCCGGGCGGCTTATCCAGACCCGTGTCGTGCCTTGGCTCTATCCCCGGCTCTATCCTCTTAAGGCTGACCGAGTCTGGTGGGTTTAATGGAGTTTAAAGAGCTCATATTACGCTATTTTCCGGCCTTTGTTATAATGTTGTTTCCTCATCACAAACAGACCTGGAGTTGTTTTGTTTCATTCACTTGAATGTTGAACACACAAATCCTACACAAACATTCTGTCCCACTTTGTAATTGCTTGTGGGAATGTCAAGTGCTCCACTGTGTTTTAAACTCTATACATATTTACTAGATTAATTTGGATTAATTCAGCTCTTGAATTGTCCACCTTTTACTGAACTAAAGTTTAAAAATGGCTACTTCCTCATGACATCCCAATTTTACAGCATTTTGAGCTTCAAAGAAATAGACAGATCAAGATTAAAATACTCCAGGTATATTTTTGATGGGTTACCAACACTATAACATGGCTCAAATCTTACAAGAGTCAATTTTGCGTAATATAGGACCTTTAATGTCCTCATGCCATGGTAGATACATTTTCACACTAGGTCTAGCACCAATGGACCCCTGGGTTTGACGTTTTAAAGTATACATTGTTTCCCGTTTATAAAGGAGACTGTAGTGGCCCCACATAGTCTAAAAACTACCTAAGCAAAAATGGTAAAACAAATTGTACTTGATTGCTTGCTTGTAGTGTTATCATAAACATATAGAAGTAAACATTTTCAATCTGCTTTCAGTGCTTTTTCTTCAGTAGAGGCAATCGATACTTAGCAGTGATACCATGCTGGGGGTGCTCTCCATGTATGTGTATTGGTGGAGTGTTCATCAGTTTCCATGGAGACACAATGCACACACTTTAGCAAACACTGGCAAAAAAGTTTTAAGATGGTTTGAAAACTTAGGAGGAAAAAAAACGCAAAATTGATTTAAACTTTTTCAGTAGCCTGTGATCAGAGAGGAGCTTGTTTAACAGCACAAACACACTCACCTGTTGTAGTTTGAACTAAGTCAGTTTTTTGCGGTCCGATTGTGATAAAATAAAGATCAGAATAAAGTCTCAGACAGAACAGTGCCTACACTTATTATCTCACCCCAGGGGATGTTGATGACATCAGCTGCAAAGTATCAACAAGTGACATTTATACACCACAATATTGTATTATATGAAATGATTCAAAAAGAAACCTTGATCTTGGTCTGTATAACTGACATTTTTTGGCACAAAGGAGCCGTGTTTACTCCAGATCTGACCCATATTCTACTTGACCTCCTGCTTTGTCATGCAGCTGTTATGAATCATTACATTATGTGTTACTGGACTGGTTCGCCGCTTTCATCAGGCTCTTATGTCAGCCCTAGTCAACAACAGTTCCCTTTTAATTTAGGCCAGACCCATTTCAAACCACGAAAACATTTTAACCAATGTCATTATGGACTAATTTAAAGTTACCGTACTGCGTTTTATTTGTGTTGGAGTCAGAGACCAACAAACACAAAAAAAGTCTTGATATCGTATGTACTAATTATTTGCAAAAAGATTACAGCCTTGCATACTTTAATAACCTCTTGTAGATTTAAAGCAGCTTGATTATGGCAAAAAAGCCTGATTCCAGTTATTATGCTCTTGATAGAATCACATTCATTGCTAAAAGTTACTTCTACTCTTTCAAGATTAACTCGCAGATGAATACCTTTTGGCTTTTATTATAGACCTTTTATTAGTAATGGCTTCGATCCAGGTTTTGACACTGTAGTATTGCTGAAGGATATTTTTGGATCATTTGATAATTGATGTGAGTGATGTTATGACAGACATAACTTCATGTAATGATCAGTGAACATGTCTATACCCGAACCATTTACTTCTGTTACTGCTTTTCTCACCTGCTTAATATCACTACAGGAACGACCTTTTAAACAATAAAACTAAATGATGCTTTCAGAACTGGAACATTTAAAACAATTAGCCAAAGGTGTGACTGCTCTGCTAATGGAGTGAATTTATTAGTCGGCAAAATGTCATTACAAATGTCATTCAGGTCATATTCTTCTCTTTAAAGTTGTGGATTTCTATTTTCAATTACAAGTCTAAAGATGGATTGTGTTGCTTTTCTGGTGGAAGCTCTGTCAAGCACTTTTGTCTGGAATGTTTCACATTGTGTCATTAAACTAGTTTCAAGGAGACCAAATCAGATGAAGATCTGTGGAGAAGCAGCCCCGCTCACTGTCAGAATGTCTGTTTTTCTAGTTATTTTTGAGTCATAAAACCACCTGTAAATGAATAAATGTAAGCTTGGGCTATTAAGATTGTACTGTGGAACATGAACATGACATATCCATAGAAACAAACACGTAATGGATCCCGATCAAAAAGTTAAATGAATTGAAGATATAAGTGGATGTGGCAGCTGTAGCTGACATGTCTTTTTTGACATTTTTTGCAGTAATTGATGATGCCCATTTTATCATTATGGACCTCAAGATGAAGGTTTTTTTTTTTTTCAACTGAGTCTGTTTTTCATTTTAATTTCATTTATCTTTATTTAAACAAGGAGTGCCCAGTGAGAATACCAGACTTTTTTCATGGTGCCCTGTTACAATACAGTAAATGCAGTGTTACAGTACAATGCAAACAAACAAACAGCACGCAGGTGCAGGTGTGATTGTAAATGTCTATCACCAGATTATTCAAGTGAGACATTGGCACCAGTCAGTTCAGTTTTGCATGTCCATTTTTGGGAAACAAAATAACCAGAACCTTTTTTTCCTTATGTCAGTTCTATTGACATGACTATCATTGGCTATAAGCCAGTTTGATATGGGAAAAAGAGCTCAAGTCATTATCTACAAAGTTCAATAAACAAATGAGATATTCAAACAGGCTAGCCAGGAACCCACCATGAACACTTGTATTAACCACAGGCTCCTGAAAACATGCTGTTTGAAACCATTTTGGTTTTTTTTTTCTTGTTTTCAGACAGTGTTTGCAAATTTGTGCATTGTGTCATCATGGTAACTGATGAACATTCTGCCATGGACGTCCTTGTAGAACACCCCCAGTGTGATGTCACTATAACGTAAAATTAGATTCAGATTGACATTAACTAGAATCTTGTCAGATTTTTTGCTGGTAACTAAAATTAAATTAATTTAGTGTCTTAGTGTTGCGTTCAGTTTGACCCAGATTTCAGTAGAAGTAGGGACACTGGACACTGTCTCTGGTTTAGTCTTTCAGCCTTTAACCTTCCCAGACTCATCAGGAGACAGAGATGGTCCCACCGCCTCCTGGAAAACCCAAAAAAACCTTAGGAAAAGTCTGTATCTGAAGGACACCGTGAGGAGCTGGGGGAGAGAAGGCGATTACAGTCTAATAGGATCCAGTCTGTTCTAAACGACATCATGAGGCTTACAGGACTCAAGTACCCACAGTGCACTGCAAAGAAATCAACTTCACTAGAACAAAATCAAATAATGACCTGATTTTGTTCTGTGATGAAAATTAAGGTGTACTGATTAACATTATTTTTAGTCTGAATACAAATTATTAAATGGATGAATCTGTGAAATAAACAGTTGTGGTACTTAGTTTGTAGTAGGTACGTAGTTTGTTTATATCAGACAATGTCATGAGATTTTAGGGCAGTTGCTGTAGCAATAAACTACATTTTAAAAATCTTTTTTAATATGTGGTATAAAACTGATGCCTTTTATAAAAGAAAACTGCTACCCATAAATGATAGAATTTTTTTTTAAGCTAGTCATCTAGACACCATTTTTAACATTGGAAGGTTTTGACTCCAATTCAGAAGGAATTTTCAAGTTGAAATTAATAAATGGCTATGTGAATATGTAGAAAAATTGTTGGATCCTATGCTATCCTATGGATAGCTGTACGTCACACTAGTCGGCAGATAATTTCTTTTCATTTGTGCCATTATGATGCTGCTGAATCCTGCAGTGTGTACCAGTGGCAGTGAATGAGGGTCAGTGAGAAAGAACTGACTAATGTGTTTAAAATCTCAGAAAAGACATTTTTGCAGAATTGCTCTGATTTTAAATAAATTGACCTTAACAGTACTGACATTGTTGAAACATGTTACTCTGCTGTGGTTCAGTTTTGTGCCCTATTTTCCTCTGTGCTGTAAACATGAACTGCCCCTGACTCCTGACCTCAGATCAGTACAGACTCTGGATCAGATTCACGTGTGTCAGGCTGAGGAGCCAAGGGGACACATGAGTCTAATGTACTGGTAGTGTGTCCAGTAGGGCTGAACCATTTAGGAA
>JACN01109631.1:0-41571 GCA_000787155.1 Scartelaos histophorus
TATAAATGAATATACTTAAATTGGAAACATTTACTTGGTCATATCACATTTTTATTTTTGTATTTACCTGGGCTGTTGTTGATAATGTAATTTACTCTAGTTTATGTGTACTATTTCTTCTTCTGGTTGGTCTGGCCTATATTATACAAGAGTCATGTTAGACATGAAATTAGAGTTGTGTTTTTGGTTCATTCACACATGTATTAGTAATCCTTTGTAATTAGTCTGTCTACATCTCCAAATCTCAAAATGCACTGCTCCACCTTGTGATGTCATGAAGTGGTAGCTTTAAGAGCTACTCTTTACCTTAAGAGCAAAGTGTTTTCAGTTTGAGAGAAGAACTCAGCCTAAATATGCAGGATTTGTGTGTTAAACATGTGTGAATGAAACAAAACAAAAATGCAGGTGTGTTTATAGATGAGAAAAGAAAATAATGTAATACAGGCCTTTTAAAAGAGTAACAGCTCTCAAAGCTCACGTGAGTCAGTTTTGCGTAATATAGTACCTTTAAACAGCAGGTCTGTAGTGTGTGGGTGGTTCTGTGTAATGATGGACTCCACGCGCCTCCTCTAACAGCTCTGTGCAGCTCAGGTCACGGCTCACTGCGCCTTTAAAATACTGAGGTTTTATCTGAATTAAGGAGTGCATTCAGCTCTGGAGTCTGTCAACACACACAGAAAGAAGTGCACTTTTAACCGTCATGGTGGGGCTGTGCAGAGTGCATGTAAACTTTTCACCCCACACATTAGTACGGCCTATGCAATGATGTGTGCAATTTCTCCTATGTTGAAAAACCTTATCAGTAATGCTCAGGCCTGTGTGAGGAAGCTCAAATTTGTACTTACATGAAGTAACATGCATGAACATTCACGCAGACAGTGGTTCCCTCTTTTCTGCATCATCCAAGGAAAAACTAAAACACAACACTACCCATACTGCGACTAATAATGAATAATGACTGTAGGAGAAGAAAGAGTAGTCTCCCAAATAATCAAATACAAGTAAAAAGTATTTGTAGAGATTACTGATAAACAGTTTGGACATAATGTTGTAAAAATGTCATGTATTTATGTGAAAACTAAATATTATTTCACAGTAAATAAGCAGGAGAACGTCTTCCTCAGGTTTGTGGAGATGTAAGTTCCCTCAGAGTAAAGATGCATGTTTTTTTAGTGCAATTAACCAAAAAAATGGGTTTTATTTTAGTCTTGTTTCATCGTGGGCCTGTGGTGTAGCTCAGGGGCAAAGTGGGGGCACAGAGAAAGCTCGGCCCACCAGGTGTCTAATGGCACATAAGGAGGCTTTCAGATTTAGATCTATTTCTGATCTATTTTTGATTCAATTGTGTTTTAACTGTCAGGAGATGGGAAGGAGGCCAATTCTGTCTATTTCCTAATGTTAAATAAGTCAATTTAATCGTACATTTCATTGCAAAAGAACATTTTTTATGTGCAAACTGTCATGACGTTTGGCCCTAGGAAAAAAACTTTGGGTGTACAAAGGTGCGGATTGATACATCTGGTGTAGATAAATTTACTAAGAAAATCCAAAAAGGTGTAAAGTGCAAATCTGTTGTTCACATAAATATCTGTTACTTTTACTCCAGTTAAGAATATCATTACTTCACTCAGTATTACTCAAGTAGAATGAAGTGGGACTCCTCTGAGCAGCACCAGGTCTTATGACATATGTACATCTGCATCGGGCTGAGTAAATATGAGGAAACAGTAACTGGAAGTAGCAGGTAATGTGTAACGAGTGTGTCACACTTGTATTGTGTGACCGAGAGCCCCAAACTGTGGGCTGAGGTCAGACAGGCTCAGTATTAAGTCAATGTTTAACTTTTTTGTATTGTAGAAAACCACATTTATGGAAATTGTGAAATTGACTTTGTTTGCATATAAATGGTGTTGGCACTTGCCCTGGTTTGATCCTGGCTTAGTCCTGATGCAGACTTCTGGTTCTAGTCTAGTCCTGGTTTAGTCTCAAATAGGATGTGGTGTGGATGCAGCCATCACATTTGGTCCTAGTTTGATCCCAGTTTAGTCCTGTATTTGGATTATTGTATTTAGTCTTGGTTCAGTCCTGGTTTAGTTCTAGGTTTGATCTCACTTTAATCCCACTTTTGATAAACCTAAAAAAATCACAACATAATGCAAATATTAGTGAAACAACACAACAAAATACCTTTATATAACTCGTACTCTCAGGGCCAATAATAAACTTGAACCGCACATATTTAACAGAATCATTATGTTCAGACTGTAGGTGTGTGAAGAAAAGCCCCGTTGTCTCTCTTTCTCTCTATCTTTGGTTTTCTTTTTCTTTTTTGCTTCCCCCTCTCTCTTTCTCTTTGGCTTAAATCTCTCTATTTGCTTCTTTTCTCTCTTTCTCACTCTCTCGGTTTTTCTCTTCTTCTTGGCTTTCTCTCCCCTTTTCTTTTTCTCTTTTTCTCTGTTCGTCTTTCTGTTTTCTCTCTCTCTATGTCTCTGCCCCTTCTCTTGCTCCCACCCACCACCACCACCACCATTTCCCTCTCTTTTGTCTTTCTCTGTCTCTCTTTCTTTCCTTCCCTTTCTCTTTTTAAAGTCCCTCTTTCGCCTCTCCGTCTTTTTTAAACCTTTTACTCTCTCCTATCCCTCTCATCTCTGTTTTTAGATCACTCTCCCTCTCTCTTTTAGGTCAGCCTTACCTCGCATCCTTTTTATTTTACTTTTTTAAGCCTCTCTTCCCCTCTCTCTCCCTCTCTATGCCTTTCTCTGACTCCGCTCTACCCTCTACTGTAGGAGCAGCTCTGCCTCCTACACAGCACTGGTATCAACAGGAAAGACGCAGCCATTGAAACTAATTGGGTGGTGTGTGTTTGGTGAAAAGAACAGGCTGTACTGTCTCTGCTCCCGCCCCCTGCTCCTCACTGGCTGCCTGTGGAGTGGTGTGCTTTCCATGCCCGCCCTCTGATTGGATCTCGGGCCAGTCAGTAACGCAAAACTTTTCCCCCCTTTTTTTCCTCAGAACTTGCTCTTGTTGTTTTCAACTTCAGCAGGGGCGAAGCTGGCCAGAGGAGGATCACAAACTGGACCTGAACTACTGTTACTACGAAGCTATGCGACATTATAGCTCCAAATGTGTCTCTCAAGCTACTCATGCACCACTCAAAACTTAATATTTCCACACATACACTTCACTTTTTGCGTATAAACTTAAAACACGTGCTAAATCTTGCAAAAAAGCACCACTATTTCTAATCTAGTATACAACTTTAACTTGCATTTCTGTTGCAAGTTTCAATCTCATGTGTTTTAGTCCAATAACATACATGATGCACAAAGCCCCACAGTGCTAATCAATGCATACAGTAATACGTAAATTGCATGCTATTTAAAGTCCATAGAAATGTCCACCTATCATAAACAAAGTGGACTGAGAGCTGTGGAGTCAGTGTCACTCCTGCGTCACATTCAGTTGTAGTCACTTTAACCCGTTCATGCTGGGGCCGGCTGGAGTTATATTAACCCTTTAAACGTGCTCTACATGTACATTTTCTGGTGGCTGCAAAACGCACGCAAATAAGTAAGATCCATTTAATGTCATGTAGTGGGACATTTCGGTCATTTCCCTGGAGACAAACAGGTGGCAGACCCCTAAAGAACTAAAGTGACATGTTTAGTTCACCTGTATGTTTCAATAGCAGAGTAAATATAGGCAAACTAAACTAACTATTGTGGGTTCAAGATTGTTAGACTTTTTCTCTTACTGTGGAATGTTCAACAAACCAGCAGGTGATGAAGCCTCTACCAGAAAAGTGACATAGTGCAGCTTTAACAGTGCACTCTCACGGGTAACTGTAGTTACATTAACCTTAGACGTTGCAGTGGGCTGTGGTTACATTAACTATGGACCATTTTAAGTAACTGCACACTTGTTACCTGCTGTGACTGCGCCTCTGCCCGGGGACTACAGATGAAAAGTTTCTAGCTAAATCTGCTCTGTGCAATACATTTATTGTGCAATGTCCCAGTCAAATAAATAAATAAGTCTTTAGATGCTGGGCTGGGTTGTGGTTACATTAACCCTTCAGGTGCCTTGTGCTCTCTTCTCTGTGAGCTCTGTGTCTCTTGATTAAACAGTAGTGTTGGTTCAGGGTGGAGCAGAACAATCAAAATACTGAGCACGTTTCATCAGCTTCTACATCAGGACACAAAAACAACACGCCGTAAAATCAATTATGGGCTCAGTTTAGCAAGAGTTTATTGGTCATAAAAACAATAATGAAAATATACATTTACAAATGTGGAAAAATGTTGCTTTGGAAAGCTTTACACACACCCACAAATTTTAACATAAATAAGTTAGTTTCATTTTTTCAGTGTTTTTCTTATAAAAGCCACACAGGTACACTTCAGTTTTACATGAGGCAGTGTAACTTTGTTTTCTGCCCCTCACAAATGAAAATCAATAATAGTGCAATTACATGTTCCACATGAATTCCACGACACAAAGACTTGTCTTTGATTCACATATTTGCATAATATCGCCCAGTGACTGAAACATGAACATCCTGGACATGTGGGGTAAGTCGACTACCTATTGTAATAAAGGTTATTATCTTAGGACTATTAGCAAATACTGTTCAATCTGATTGAATATTGCTCAGCAGTTAAGCCACCAACCCCTGCCCTCCCACTAAAGGCACTGACTTTGGCCACAAATATATATATTTTAAAAAAAAACAAAAACAAAAAAACAAAAAAAACATCAAAACCAAAATGGGGAAATAGGACAGGTGAATTGCATGTAAACTTTGTGATGGCTGTCCCAGTCCGATGGAGCACCACTCTCAGTGAGTCCACCTGGGCCTTCATTAACACTGGGAGTAAAGCCACTTTTCCCAATAACCCTGACTTTGAAATCTGCATTTAACTTACATCAATTTACCTGAATAAGATTACATCATGACCACTTTCAACAAACAACATTTCTCTGTTGGAAATTGCACTGCAACTTCTGAGTCAAATTCACACACAAAAAAAAAAAAAAAAAAAAACATTGGACAAAAAAACATATGAAAAGCATATTATGCTTTTTATGTGCTACATCTGAAACGTAGGTAGTAGAAAAAATGAGCAAAATCCTTTTGCACACTGCTACATTGTCTGCTGATTCTGAGGAAATATTCAAAAGAGTGCCAAACTTGATAGTGTACATATTCAGTGCTTGTGCAGCCCGGGCTCCCTCCAAAGGCCGCTTTAACTCTGTGCTGCGTGTCAGATGACGAGAAGGCTACAGTATTTCACCAGCTCCGCTGCGCTGTGGACAAAGAGGAAATAAACTGTTGAAAACATGACTGTTGATGAAAACATGACTGTCTGCAGTTTCACAGGCTCGTGACGTGTCTGTGCCGCGTGAAGACTTGTGCAGCGCGTAAACTAAGCGCACCAGTTTCACTCACGCACTGACAGAGGCGCTTCACCTGTCACTGACAGCACTCTCACCTGTCACTGGTCCTCGGGCGCCTGCTCTGGGACCTGCGCCTCTCGGCTGGTCCCGTGGTCCGGCTGGTCGCCTTCGTGCTCCCCGTTAGAGTGCGATCTCTTACGGTGCGGCTCGCTGCTGCAGCTGGATCCTGATGGAGACAAAAAAGAGTGAGACGTGGGCGAGGAGAGCTGCACGTCCACTGTCAGACGGCACCTGCGACTGACGTGCACACAAACGCGATAAACGCTGCTCCTGTTCCATCAGGACTATGACAAAACTATTTAACTTAAGTGATGGCAAATTATCTCGCATCCTTTTTGCACACAACCATTTTTCAGTTTTGGAAACGCTAAAGAAAAAAAAGTGGATAAAATCCCGTTGCGCACAATAAAATCAGCCTGTTTTCAGTCACCTGAGGGGTCTGATGGTCGTTTCCTGGAGCGCTCGGTCTCTGCCGTTTGCCCCGGTGTTGCCTCCACTTGGTCCCGCGGGCTGCTCCTACCGCGGTTCGGTCTCCCGTGAGGCGGTCTGCGGTAAAACTCCGGCGCGTCCTCGTCTACCTCCCACCTATACCTTCCGGGAGAAAGTGGTCTATCCTCTACGGGGTCGAAGTTATAGGTGTCCCTGAAGCGGCGTTCCTCCGCTTGCATAAACTCATCAAAAGTCTCCCGCTGCTCCTCTCGGTCAGGTGAGCCGAAAAGGCATCTGCGCACCGATGGCCGAATATTGTCCGGCAGCCGCGCATCCACCCTCTCCAAGGTCGGGCTCGCGTTAGAAAGGCGAACATCTGACATTTTTATGCACATAAGACAAAAAAGCCCCCGTGAACACTGTTAATCCAAATTCGTATTCCTCTTAAATGCACAAAATGGAAGCGACGCATAAATCCTCCGTGCGTCTCATCCAAAAGAGGCATGAAAATCAGAGAAGAAACCTCCCCACACAGCGCTGCGGTCTTTAAAGCAAGCCACTCCTGTCAGGTCCGTAGTAAGCAGAAGAAAACAACAAGTCAAGGCATAACAGCCAACATGGCGTTAGAGGGAGCTATGAGTGAGAGAGGCAAGACATCAAGGACTATTTAAACAGAGAAGCCAATTCATTGGTCTGTGCGTAAGGACCGCCCACTGTGCGCTCTTAAAGTCAAACAGGGGCAACTACAACTGGAGCTGGATGGGATTAACTCCGCGCGTAAATGTGTAATTACGGTCCAATACAAGTGTAAAAATTTGCGTAGAAGATAACAGGCGAGCAATTATCTCGTCATTAACATCAAGTACCAATCTGCCTCCTTATAAAAGGGTTAGAATTAGTGTCTTTATTGTGTCTTGTCTTTTGGCATCGACTCCTCTTGTGTCCCAAGTGTAATAGCTGATATGGAACAAATGAAAAGGTCTGTTGCTTATGGACATTGAGCCGAGGGGTGGTAACTTTATCACTTCATTGAATCACAGTGCAGCACCGGCTGGTTTTACGCACACTGATCTGATTTGCGCCACACAAACTGCGCAGATAGACGCGATTAAATCAGTGCACACTTACTCAGCCTAGATTCAAGGTCATTCAAGGACAATAACAATGTAAGAAGTAAATGTGCAAATGTGTCTGCTGTTATTCGATGACATCACTGCAGAAAGCCTTGTCATGGTTGGCGCGCTGCCTATCGCTGTCAGACTGTCACTGCTGGTGCCAGGGGCTGGCGCGCCGCGCTTTACTGCTTCCAATTACATGTAAACAAGATAGGAAACAAGCTGTTTATGAAGACCTAGAACAGAAGACACGTTTCTCTAAGTGCTCTGTATGTCAGCACACTAATGCTTATTTAACGCAGAGAAATGTGGGGGGAATTTAAAGACATCAGCGCGCGGGAGAGTGCTACTCGAGTTTAGGAGTTCAAGATGTTCTGGAGCCAGTGTCACTGCGCATTCCTCCGCAGCGCTGGCAATAAAACCCAGTGGGGCTGCTGCCTTCAGGACCATACCGTTTCAATTAACCCTTGAAACACAGCCAAGCATCTCGTGATAAATACAGCGAGGTCATCTGTTATTTTACTCTTATCACCGGGATCTCTGCTAATCCATAATGTGTTTAAACTGCAACAAATGGGTACAGTACGGTACATGGTGATCCCAGGACTGGATACTTCAAGCGAAAAAAATTTACAAGATAAAACAGAACACACACTGACGGAAATTTAAGTTCAAGTGAAACAATTTATCTTGAGGTAAAACAAACACAGGGAGTTACACATCTATAATTTATCAATAACACTAGTATTGGTGTTAATGACTTCATAGAAGCCAAGTAGCCAAAAACGTGGTCAGAATAGCTTAAGAGATGCTGAATGGGGTGTAGTGTAGCTATAAATATTTGAAGATAGGCTAAGATAATGTTTTTTTGAGAAGTTTTGGTTTGTAGTTTTGCTGTTTGTAAAAATACCCTTTTGGTCTTCATTACAGACTAATATTTTGTATCTAAAAGTTCAAAAGGTCACTAAAAATATGTGCATATATGAACATAAACAGTGATCTTGTATGTAACTTGATGTTAGTGTTGTTCACACACCACAATTACAAAATTATACCAATAAAACTGATAACTTTTGCACAGATTTAAGCTTAAAAACAATTAGCTGCATCGTTAACAACAGCTTCCTTGTTGGTTTAAATTAAAGTGTACTGGCATGGCTTTTGCACACTCCTTTTCCTCTTTTTGATGACAAAGGCTATTCAGTCCTAGTCTCTGAATGGTGTCCTGGATTTGAACTCGGTTTTGCCCAGCGTCATGACACTGCAGCACTGGAGCTCTGCCTCTTCTTGGCCAACTCAGCGCGGATCTGATGGGGGAACTGGTCCAAGTGCTTGTTCACACACTGCATGCAGAACCTCTTGGTGTAGAATAGACTGCAGTCCTTGGAGAGAAAGAAAAAAGCAAGAAACTTCAGTATCAAGGTTTCTAAGTATGCTATAGGCCAGTGGCTCTACTTTGCACTTTTTGTGGTTTGGTTCTGGGCTGGGTTTAGTCCGGTCATGGATTTCCCCTGGTTATAACCCAAGTTCCACAAGCTTTTTGCATGCAAGTGTGTGCCAACTGCTAGTCTCCATGGAAATGGAGATGCGCTTTAGTGGAAAGCTTCGCTGTATGGCATTACATTTTTGTATCTCCATGGAAACACCACCAGACGGCACTAAGTTACAGGCCACATCTGAAGAGAAAATGCTTGTTTTTCAATGTGTTTTTGAGCAATAGAACATCTATAGCTTAATAGCTGAAAAATGCAAGGAGATAAATGATAAATACACTGAGATCATTTTAATGCCATGCTGTGAAACATTCCAGGGAAAACACCCAAAGTGGTTTACACTGCATTGCACATTTCCACCATAGTCTGTGGTGGTAAGCTCCCATTCTAGCCACAGCTGCCCTGGGTTCAGTTGACGAAAGACAAAAGAAAGACTGCTAATCTGTGCCATTGGAGCCTCTGATCACCAATCAGTTACTCATTTATATACTGCATCATATTAGGCAAGGTGGGCTTAAAGGCTACAGTAAAGATTGATGATGATTTTAGTCTTTTGTGTAAAAAAAAAAAAAAAAAAAGCTATATTCAAATATTTGCTGCTGAAGGAAGATCTAGGCGATGTTAAACCCGAGACTTACTGTATTAACTGATTTTGATTGTGGCATCCATCAAATTCACTTGGGACAAACATAACCCACATGATTACAGAGTCAACTGAGGCAAACTGCAGACCTACATTTTCACAGTCCACTGTCACAAGGCAAGAGGCAAGTGGAAAAGAATAAAAAGATGACAAATGTAGTTAAAAAGTACTGTATTATTCACATTAACATTATGATAAAGTAATGGACATCTGTAAAAAGGAGGAAAACTTCTAACAACCACTACCATTTAAAGTTATATAAATATATCTTTTCGTGAGCTTAGAGAGACCCCTCCCAATACAGCATAGCAATATTTACAATGTGGTAAAGTAGTAAAAATGGTGTGCATTCTACTTGAAATGCAATCTGATCCTTTCTTTTTTTCAAAATTTGCCTAAATTCTAGAGAAAACAAGATGACATTTATTTGTCCCACAATAGTGTAATTTTAAAGTTGCAACAACAAAGTACAAGTACAAAAGCAGCAGAAAAATGCAAGAATTAATTAATTATTTTCTAATTGGCCTATGTTTAACAAATATTATAGTGCTCTTAACATTCATTTTGCATTTAAACTGAAGAAAAATTATGAGGGTTTTTTTTGCTCCAGTTATAATGACAGAAATCAGAGTACAGAAAGGCTGCTGTCTGCTTACCGCTCCCACGCACACACACTTGTTACACAGGCTGCAGTTTGAGCCCAAAATTAGAAACTTCTCCTTCTCCGGACTGAAGGGATCTTTAGTCACGAAACATTCTTCAAGTAGCCTAAAAACTCAAGAAAACAATAAATTAATCTTTGGTAGTCCATTCTTTGCGTATTATTTTTGTGCAAATGGATGTAATTTCCTCAGAACCTCACGAAGCACGCAAAGTTGCATGATATTAGCTTTAGCATGGTTAGCTTTAGATAGATATTCGTGGATTTTCAACTCTTTTTTTCACTTACACAATAGCTCTGGTGTTAGGTGGTTTCTGGCCGTAGTAAGTGAACGGGCTGCTTAAACCACACAAGTCACAGACAAATAATTTAGGAGGTGGATCGCTTGTACTTTCACTCATTTTGACAGTAAAATAAATCAATTTCCGGGTTTTGTTGTTGGCGTTACAGCGTAATTGTTTGATGAGGCTTTAGCGCCATCTATTGGTATGGGGGAGAACTGAGGATCAATACAACACTCCTTACTGAACCGAGTTATTAAATGATTAAAATTATAAAAAGAATTTTACATGTTATAATTAGCTATCTTAATTATAATCTTACAATGCATGTATAATACACTTTTAATTATTTAATTACAATTCACCATCGTATTTTTAGCATTTTCAAACAAATACATACTTTTTAATGTATTTATGTATAATGTACTTTAATTAAATTAGTGTTTCATTGTGGTGTGTGTGTATCAATGTATTTTAAATATGATTCTACATTGTATTTTTTATTTTTTAGACATTTGGTATTCATTTGTATGTTGTATTTTAATTAAGCTAGATTAATTACAATATGTTAATGTATGTACAATCCATTTTAAATTATATATCGGTATTTTTAATTAATAAAAAAAAACATTTCTACTTAACTATATAGTGAAATACAAGGACTCATCTATGCACAAACATGTTCTCAAACAGGTAAACTAATCGAAGGATACTAATTATAACAAAAATAAATAACTGAAAACAGACACATTTCTGTCAACTTTAATTTCCATTGTGTCATTTTGTTGCATTGCATGTTATTCAGAGAAAACGTAAAACAGACATTGTTTCGACGTAACCTGCTCAAGATCATGATATAAAATTCTCTGCATATCACAGTTTGTTCACAGTATTTTTCCTATATTAGTATTTACATAAAAATACAAATCAGAACATTGAAACATTTTCTACACACCAAAAAATTCACAATTTCATGTTTAAAACAACATGCATCAAAAACTTCAACCTCTCGTGTATGTGTGTGTGTGTGTGTGTGTGTGTGTGTGTGTGTGTGAGTGGCAAATTTGGAGTCAATCATCGATCTATAAGCAAAAGTATTGAACTAGTTCCCTGGTTTTTATCTAAGTCCATTATTTTTGCACTATGTATCTATACTTTTATTTACATTCAATACTTTTATTTACATTCAATATGAAACTGTACACATTGTATAAATTGATATAAGCTAATGGCATTTGTAAAAAGAGGACAACTTTGTTAAATTCTGATCTACTGAAATGCATTTACAGTTAAAATTCATCATAGAGTAGCAATATTTTTATAAGGCACTAAAACAAATAATTTGGTCTAATTTATTAGCAGCCTAATTAAAACTCTACATCTCTTAGAAATACACAAATATAACAAAAGTCCATGTTGATGCTATCCACATTTCAGTACATATCCCTGTATATTTCTTGCAGCAGTGGGTGTAGTGACGTGTCCTCTGTCCTCTTGATATCCTGGATTAACTGAGCATGCTCGGTGACCAGCTCGCGGAGGTCAGCCAGTTTCTGTAGCAGCCGGGGGAAGAGGAAAGTATCATCGGGGTGATTGGCCAGCAGGTGGAGCTGGAGAGCCTGGACAATACTTTCTTGAAGCTGCTCCACTAGAGATGTGTCCACCAGGCCAGGGCGGTCTGAGAGAAGAGTTTGGAATCAAATTAAATAAAGTTGATTTTAAATCATGTTACAAATTTCTAGGTCAGTCACATTGTTTTTTTCATGTCATACACATTTTTAACTAAGAAACATAACTACAGTCTGGTCCAAAAGAAAAAATCTACAAGTAACTTTGCAGAGGCAGAGGTATCTATAATGGTTTAGGAGTTACCATGGTGACACAATGCACACGTTAGCAAACACTCTAAAAAAAACCAAAAACAAAAAACAAAAAAACACACACACAAAATGTATTTAAACAACACATTTTTATAACTATGCAAGGTCATGAAGTGTGAGGGCCAAAGACACTATGGGAGAAGATATTGTTTGAAATTGGGCTTAAACTGCAGACCAGAATACAGGTTTGAATATTTTGTGCTATAGGGCAACGATTTTTATATGTTTTTTAAGTCAAGAAAGTTAATATAGAAAATCATTTTAATTTGTTTATAATGAGAACAAAAAAAAGAATCCTGATGTATCAATATTTTTGCTTGATTGCTGCTTCAATACGTACATAAAATTGACTCTGTTTGTTGTGCCAATCTGCCTGAAATGTCTTGGCCATCTTTTCATTACATTATCATTATATATTGATTATATACATGACATAACCACTTTAATTACCTCCACAGCAGATGATGGCAGCCACAAACAGAGATAAGTCACTGTCATCCAGCTCCAGGGAGTTGAATTTTGTTGCGAACTGAAACTTGGGCTCCATCATGTCTCCAAATGGCCGTCGCAGACTTTTGAGGAACTCTCTTGTGATGAATCCTCCTCCGCGAGCCACTAACAGCCCGTCTTTGTTCATACAGGAGGCCAGCAGCGTGAACAAGGCTTCATACACACCATACTTCAACAGGGTCACCTGCAATCACACAAGGAAACGGATAATGAAAACTAACTTTTCTGGTAGAGGGTGCACCAATAGCTTTGTCTCCATGGTGATGTTATCACTTTGCCAAGAATGTTCCACAGTACAGCCGAAAACCTGTCTGTCTCCATGGTGACATGCAGTTGATGCCACCAGGCCAGGCCAGATTTGTATAAAGGAGACCGTAGATTGCATAAATAAGTGAACTAAGGCAGTGTGACGTCACCCAAAGCATTCGGCTTCAGTCAAATGAAGTTCACAATGTTAGTGGTTATTGGTAGTTTTCAAATAAAGTAAAAGGGACATAAAGCTGGTCACGTGATCAGCTGTGTGCTGGAGACATTTGTTACAGTGAGGGACACAGGAAGACACTGAACAAACTGTTCTCCATCATGGACACTCCTGCTCACCCACTGCACCAGACTATAGAGGAACACAGGGGTTTGTTCTCTAACAGGCTGCTACAGCTCTGCTCAAACAGTGAGAGCTACAGGACTACATTCATACCATACTCCATACAACTGTGCAACAACTCACCCTTATGTAGCAGATAATACTCCCTACAACTGTACAACAACTCACCTTTAAGTAACAGATAAGCCTATGTTTCTGTCCATCATCATTTAATCTTTCTACTGTTTCCTTACAACCTCTTATAACTGTGATATACTGTATTTATATTATGATATTTGCTTTTTACTTACTTGTACATAGTAAGTAATATAGTATTATAGTTTATGAAGTGAAGTGAATAAGTCACTCTTCAAACATTGTTTTCAGCAGCCTCCAGTAACTGAGCAAGAATCCAGCTTTGAGCCAGTGGAGACATTCATTTACACAAAAATCAAAGAAACTGAAGTGTAATGGCATCAAGGCAGAAGACAGCTTTAGTTTGGAGATGCCCGAATTTACAGTACAGTTTGGACTGGAAAATCACTCTTCAAGTTTCCTTTGGACATTTCTTCAGCAACCCAACTAAAAACAGAGCCTGAGCCAAAGGAAGTGCCACAAACTATCAAAAAGAAAAGACACAAAAGTAGGAAAAAACATAACTTAAGACTGCAATCTCAACAGCAGTCACAGAGCACCGAAACAAATGTGGCAAAAATGAGAAAAAAAAAACAACCTCATAAATCTTCAGTATCGAGATCTGAATTGGAACACCAGCTGTTGAACCAGAGACTGTCATTACAAGTCCAACATCAGTGTCAGACTGGAGGCAGCTGTCCCTTTCACTCACCCAACAGGATTAAAGCAATTCAAAAAGAATTACAAAATCCAGAGATATGCTCTGGTTCAAGACGTCTGATGATGAACCGGACCATGAAATCTACTAAGCACCTAAGCACCTAAACACTAAATATGCCCTCTTTCTCTTGACAAATATCTTCACAAGCAGCATACAAAAAATATAAATAAAAGGTAATCCAAAAATGAAATATAGAGTATTTTTTAAACCCAGAACATTCCTTATGTACCAAATGTATATTCTTACTGTTTTCAAATCTGATTGCTTTTCCTCATCAGACTGAGATCCATCTACACAGTATTGGACCACTGATGCTCACCTCCATTCACTCATTCATACTCCCCATTCACATATTAGTTAAGAACATCATACATTTTGATTCAAATATATGCGTTGCCATTAAAGATATATCGAGTAATCCCAAATTATTAGTGTGTCTGCATCTTCAAAGCTCAAAATGCTGTTCCACCGTGTGATTTTACAAAGCCATAGTTTCCAAGTTACAGCTACCTTTCACATTTTATTCAGTAGATATTGGCAATTCCAAGAGTTAAATTGTCCAAATGATTTTAATAAAGTTGTATGGAGTATAAAACTGTGAAGCACATCCTGTATTGCCACATGACATCACAAGATGGAACAAAGTGTTTTCTGTCTGAGAGAAGCGCTCAGCCTAAACATGCAGAGTCTGTGTGTTAAATATGTGTTTTTGATGAGGAAACAAAATTATAACACTTACATATAACCCCCATAGACTAAGACATCTTTGTAGTAGGTGTGAGAAAATGCTGGCACCTTGAATAGATGCCAGAAAAGATGCACTATGTAACTTTTCTGGTGGTGGGTTCACATTTTGATCAAGCACCCTGGGACCAAGCAATTACCCCTATTGATGTTTGAATGTTGCAGCGTTATTTAGTTACCACATATTCAAAAACCCACCTGGTCATTGAGATCTAGGCTCTGGAAACCCGGCACAGCTTTGGCGAACTCCGTCAGCTCAGTGACCGTCTCCACTGAGGTGCTCTGGCAGCAGTGGAAGAGCCGTGCCTCCGCTTCCCTCCGCTGCATCTCCCCGCAGACGTGGCCCTCGGCAGATTCAGGGACCCCCTCAGACTCTGGGACCCCCGCAGAACCGGGTACCCCCGCAGACCCCGGGACCTCCTCCACAGACTGAGGAACCGCCGCAGACGGAGGAGGGGGGCTTGTTCGTGTTGGCTCTGGGTAGTCGCTGACCATATGGGCGGCCAGCGTGCGCTCTGCCAACTGAAACGTGTCCATGTCGTGGATGATGAAGGGCTGCTGGGGGAGAGGTGAGAGGTGACACAGAGCAACAAGCAAGATGATGAGAAATGACTGTAAAATCATTCTCCTCTCTGCTGGGTGCTGTTACCAAAATGTACAAAGATGTTAAAACAAAACGGATTCTTGTGAGCTTTAAGTCATGTTAGAGAGTTATTACCTCATCAAAACCATACCTGGAGTTGTGTTTTGTTTCATTTACACGTCTTAGTAATCTTTTATTATTCGTCTGTCCACATCTCCACAGGTCAAAAGTCTCTGTTCCACCATGTAGTTGTAGTTTTCAAGTTAACTGCTACTTTTTACCTGTTCTTTAATAGAGATTTGCAGTTTAATTATCCAAATTATTTTAGTCAAAATGTCTGGATTTTAAAAACACAGTGGAGCACTTCCTGTCTTACCGCATGACATCTCAAGTTGAAGTTTTCTGTTTGAGAGAAGAACTCAAGGTAAATTTGCAGGATTTGTGTTAAATGTGTGTAAATGAAACAAAACACAACTCCATGTTTTTAATTAGGTAATAACATTCTACAACATAGATTCGAAATTAATGTAATACATGAGCATTAAAATATTAATTTCCAAAAAATAAATTGCCTAATTAACAATTTCTGGTTTGCTTTTGTTGACTAATCCATTGCCCTTTGTATTGCCTTTACATATTTAATTATGTGATATAATTTTACATATTTAATTATGTGACAGGCAGCTGCATCCTGTTTTGTGTCCAATAGCGTAATATTAATCACTACTTTATTAGTGAAACTTTTCCTTCTTCTCTATATGTGTCCTACTGACACACCAGTTATATACAGTTCTGTGTCGACAGGAGATAATCCCCAGAATCCACTAAAGGCATGTTATGGTAGAAAGCAAGCTACAATAATAGCATTAGTTAGTGGATTACAGAAACATTGCTCCAGTCTTATAATCACTTATGTTAATTCGCAGCTAGGGTCAATATCAAGTACAGAGAAAATATTGTAACAAACCAAATTGTTGTTTTGACACTGCAGTTTCAACACTTATTATTATTAGTAGTAGTATTATACTATTATTTTATTATATTTTGTGGTTGCTATTGACTTTTTTGTGCAATAACTTAACTACTTAACTTAACTTTACTTGAATTTACCTCACACCACTGTCTGTTTCAGTACCTGCCATCGGATCAAAGACTCTCTGTGCCAAAGTGCAGGACCAAAACATACAGAGACAGTTTGGTGTAGGTACCCATCATATTTTTGAATAAGGTCACTTGGTGCAACTAGTAAATTTTATCCATTTTGCCTGTTGACTGTGCATGTGCAGATGTATGTTTGATCTTCTTAAAGGAGCACTATGTAACTGTTTGAGTGTCCATCACCTGCTTCTTTCTATGGACATGTTATTTCTTTGCCTGGAATGTTCCACAATATGACATTAAAGAGCAAAACTAAAATTTACCCAAGGGTACACCTAAAACTTTCCCTAAACCTAACATTTGTGCACCTTTCTGATGGATGACACATATCTGATCTGATTATACTCATAAGTAAAGAGAAGTATCTTTGTCCTCACAGGCTGGCTGGTTTTTCCGGTGAGGATGAGTCGAGCCTTGGCCTTGTTCATGTTGAAGTTCTTCATGTAGGCTTTGTGGATCTGAGAGATCAGGAGTCTGTGGTCTGATGGCAGAGGTGTCTCTCTCTGCAGGACTTTGCACACCTCCCTGAGCTTCAGCTTCTCCGCCTGCGGCATCCGCCCAAAACGAATCGCTACAACCAACGAGAAGGCAGAGGAGATCATACTTGTACAGTTATTGCAAAGGGAAAATACAGAGGATAGAAACATTGACATGAATAAGTCATAGTAGTTAGGAAAATAACAGAGTGGGGAGAGCAATACTTTAAAGGTGCATTGTGTAATCTGGTGTAAGGTCCGTTTTTCTCCATGGAGATGGTATTGCTTTATCTGAAATGTTTCACAGTATGGCATTAGACCAAGAGACTAAATCAGACCAAGTTATCCCAGCCACATGTTTCTTTCTAGTTTCTATAAAACCACCAGTAATTGAATGAATATAAGGCAGAGCTGTTTAATGTCTGTCTACTGTGGAACATTCCAGGCAATGGCATATCCAGGCAATGGCATAAAGTTACACAGTGCACAGTGTTATTACAGTGGCAAAACATGATCTACTAACGATAATGATCTACTAACGTACACATCAAGTCAAACAACTATAAGTGCTAAACCTTTACAGCTATAACTCTGTTTAATTTCATCATGAATTGTATCCTAGCACTTAATCCTACATAAGGTACCTGCAGCACCTCGAGTTATTTTGAACTCAAAATTTACATTTAAAGGGCCTATATTACTCTATTTTCTGCTCTGTTATAAAGTTGTTTCCTCATTACAAATAGACCTGGAATTGTGTTTTGTTTTATTCACACATGTTTAACACACAAACACTCCATATTTAGGCTCTTCCTTCTTTTGTCTCAAACAGAAAACATACAAGCTGATTAGATCTACACCAAACCAACTTTTAAAAGCTAAAATAGTAAAATACCTTACAGTACAACATTGGTAAACTGCTTTAAAAACTTCCTCCATAGTAAATAGTTGAGGAATGAGTTCATGTTTGGCCCTCCCCCCCTTGGTCAAACCACATATTTTACATTGCCTCTTTCTGCCTGACACTGAGCTAAAGCAGGCTCTTGTGAAGAAGTGCACATCTGGCTCATCGGCACAGAGCTCTGGGAGGTCACTGGGTTTGTTTTCAGTGGCTCTCAGTTGAAAACGCAGCAAAGCATGCAGGGAGATGCACTGCCTACAAATGAGCTGTGAGGGAATGTGGAAGGTGAAGGTGCACTGTGTAACTTTTCTAGTGGAGGATCCGCCAACTGCTTGTCTCCACTAGGATATTACTGTTTTACTGTGATTATTCCTCAGTATGGAAATAAACTTGGTAATCACAATAGAAAAAGTTAATGGTCAGATCTATGGAGAAGCAAGCCTGCACATGGTACAAATACATGTTTTAAAAGTACTTTTGAGCTATAAAACACCAGTACCTGAACAAATGCAAGATGAATTATGCCCTACTGTGGAACATTCCAGGCAAAGCAATAAAAATAATGAAAAAATAGCGGACCTTTCACCTTAAAAGTTATACAGCGCATCTTTAAATCTGAAGTTATCCAGATTATTCTAGTGAAGGTGTATGGAGTGTTTTCTGGTCGAGAGCTTTGCCTAAATATGCAGGATTTGTGTGTTAAACATATACGATTGAAACAAAACACGTCTCCAGGTATGTTTTGATGAGGAAACAAAATGATAACATCAGAAAATAGTGTAATATGTGCCCTTTAAGTAATAAGGTTTTGATCGTTACCGTTGTGGGACATGCCGACAGATAGGCACTTGTTGAATCTGCAGAACTGGCACTTGTTTCGGTTCTTCTTCTGGATTTTACAGTTGAGTTCGCACTTGTCGTACTCCAGCTTCAGCCTGATGGTTCTCCTGAAAAAACCCTGAGGAAAAGGAAATAAAACCACTGTCAATCAAGTAAATGCATTCACTGATAAAGAAGATTACACTTTTGTCCAGGGGATTTAATTATAAACTATAACATATACAGGTAATTATTAGACATTTTGCCCATAGTAAACCGCAATAATCTAATCTAATCGCAATGATCTAAAAATGCTTAAAGCTAAATTATGCAAAACTAACTCAAAAACTGTTATAATGTTCATCAAAAAGATACTTAACTATATATACTTATACTCAAAATGCTCTGTTCCACCTTGTGATGTCATGAAGTGGAGGTTTTCATGTTAATAGCTCCTTTTACCTTTTATTCAGAAGATTCAGTTGAGCACTTCCTGTGATACCACATGACATCACAAGGTGGAAGAGTGTTTTCTGTTTAAGTGAAGAATATGGTGGGTTTGTGTGTAACATGGCTCAGAAAATAAAGCATAATATGGGCACATTTGCTATTTATGTCTGCAGTTCGTTAGATAGTGCATAGGCTCTCTTTAAATACAGGTCAGGTTAGGTTACTTCTCTATGCAATGGAAAGTATTTTCAGTGTCTGCACATGTGTGAAAGCATTTGTCCTACGCAGTAATCAGGATTCCTAAGATTTCAGTCAAAAAAGAGTTAGTCCTGGGACAGTCTTCCCACTCACTATCCACTGACGATGCACCACCAAATGTGTATCGAGTCTGTGTTTGTTGTGAATACATAAAGATGGAATATAATGTCCCTTATGATAATGTGTGTTGGGTTGAAACTTCAAACTGTCACATTACTACACTATACTTCTACTGTATGTTTTGCAGTTCTTGAAATTGTAGAGCTCAACAATGGCCCCAGTACTATAATTTTATCATACACTTTCTGTAAAAAAAGTAATAATAATAATAAAAGTTTGAAGATGGCTCATAGCTAATCAGCTACATGGTGACTAATGAGCGCAAGATCTATAATGTTTTTTGAAACTTTATAAGCTGCAAATTTGTTAAAGCATTTTGCAGAATCTTGCATTTTATATGTGCCTTTTGGACTATAAACAGCCTTGTTATGGATATTAGTAACTATGGAGCTTGTTAGCCTCTTAATGTTAGTGGAAAGGAGATTTTACTTCTGGAACTGGAGCAGGTAGTTACTGTTAAGCTCCATATCTTTTTTATACCGTAGTGACTAAGAGGCTGACAATCGTGCCCCACATCAATAAGGTTCCAGGTAAAATTCCCAGACAAGTTTGTGTATCTAGCTGCTCTTTATTCCCCCATTCACTTAAACATGCTCTTAATAATCTTCCAGTTAAGACCAAGTCTCACTCATGATCTGGAGATGGTCCCTGGACTTTTCTTTGTGCTGCCCACTGCTCCAGGATGGATTATTGTGGGCAAATTAAGGATTAAGTCAAGTGCACAGGGACATTAAAGTGTACTTTATCTGGAACACAAGGGGAGGTACTTTTTTTTTTTGGTTTTTTTTGTAATTTTAAAATTTTTTATCTAGTCTTATTGAAACAAAAGCAACACATGGGCCACTACGAAACCTTCCTGGATATAAAAGAAATCACATTCTATTGTCTAAAGAAAGTTTTGTTTTTTGTTTTGTTTTTTACAAGAAATGAATTCCTATGATCTCTAATCTACGTTATAATGTTGTCATCATGATATCATAATCAGTATTGAGAATCACGTCTATTCCTAAATAGATAGTGAGTTTGAAATGTTAGTATCGTGACAACAGGCCCCTGTTACAACACCGCTGACTGTACAGCAAGCTTCAGAAGCAGGTCATTACACAACACATGGTTAGTATGTGGTTTTAGGCTCATGGAGGTGCAAGGAGCTGACTGCAATTTTCACAGAAATGGGGAAATGGAGAAGGACTGAGTGTGTACAAACAGCAGGAGTTGATGAGTATGACATGTGTTAGCTTCTTGTCAGTACATGTTTCAACTTTGGACTATGATTCAGTGCTGCTGAGTAAGACATGGTTATAAGCAACCATAATTGATTGGGCAATGTTCCTATAACTGGAAATGTTGTTTTTTCTTTCTTTCTTTTAAGAGCATTTAATTATGGCATGTTCTAACAGGTTTCTCTCATCATTAAAGGTGCACTGTGTAACAGTCACCTGTTTCTCTACATGTAGATGTTACCTGGAATGGTCAACTCTATGACATTACACAGATTTAACTCCGCAGCGACAGCAGTTGAGGCCATAAGACTAAGTTACAGTCAGATCTGTGGAGTAGCAAGCCAACTCACAGTTTTAAGTTTTTGAAAATGCAAAATGGATATGTTTAATGCCATACTGGGACATTCCAGACAAAGCAACAACATCTCCAACTTCATTTTACATTTTTATTTTCTTTATTGATGATACAAATAGGATTCAGCAGCATCATGTTGTCATTTTGGTAAAAATTTAAAAAAACCTGCTGGTCACTAGCGTGATGTGCACCTGAGGGTTTGACAATTTGATGACTATTCTGGGATACCAGATACAGTTTTATAAACACTTTCCACAAGTTTCAAAGGCCAGTGCAGAGTGAGGGTAAAGTTAACGAATAGCAAGCCAACATGGACTTCATCTTTATTAGACAATAAAATCCTTCAGAATTAGATGCAGACAGCACTCAGCAGACTTATTTTGACCTCCAGAACTGCTTTCAGTTTATCTGAGTAGGAGCAGGAGAGAAATATAAGTGAAAAAATTGGGTACAGGCCCTTAAAGTACAGTAAATTCCAGCCCTATAGAATTCACTTGATGCCTGTAGTAACATGTAATCACGTTGTACTTGTGTTATTTGGTGTAAGTTACATGTACTGTCTATTGCTAACTAAAGGAGGCCTAACTGCCCTCAGAGTAAGAACACAGATTAATTCAGAGAAATAAACACAAAATGCTTTTTTGTTTGTCTATTTTTGGGCCACTAAAAAGTTGCACCCTGTGGCTTTAGGTGGTGTGAATCATAGCAAAAAGGAGTTCACTTGATGCCTGTAATAACACGTAATCATATCGTACTTTATGTTATAGGGGCTTGAGTTACATGTACATCTACTGCGCAGTAACAGGCTGATCTAAAGCAAGTCTGGTTATAGCCTTGTTCAGCTCTGCCAAAGCTAAGCCCCTACAGCGTCACCGCATTCCTCCCATATTTCAGCTTGTCCCCTTGAGCCGGTCATACACCCCCCAGTGCCAGAGCCTTTCCATGATACAACGTCATCATGTCGACTCCCACACCCAATAGCCCTGATAAGCACAAGTCTTACATACTTCTACTGCAACTAATATATTTAAATAAAAGCTGCCTTCATGATAAATGAAACAGCACAATCAGATATGTGGAGAGGCAGTCAGAATGGCTGTTTTGTAGCTGTTTGGGTTTTTTGTTTGTTTCTTTTTGCGATAAAATCATCTGTAATTGAAGAAATGTAAGGCAGAGTTGTTTAATATTTGAAATTGTGTTAATTGCACATCCTTTCTATCTATCAGCCTGCCCTAGCTTCACATTATAAGTAATAAGTATCTGAGTTTCTGTTCAGGCACTAGCTAATTATTGACAATTTGATATGACTAAATCTAGAATCTGAATCTCTATTAAAATTGGATAAAATTCACATCTTTCCCACTTGCCACTCTGTCCTAGCGTAACATTATAAGAGGCAATATTACCTCAGTCTGTTCTGAAGTATTTGAGTTTCTGTTTGGGAGCACAGCCAAAGGGGAGAGAGGTGGCGACTGCACCTCACATGACCCTCTGCATGTTTCACAAACTTTCCACTGGCCCGAGATCGACTCCACTCAGGTCTGTGTCCTTTAAACTGCACGTCAAAGGAGTGTGCTTCCTCCCTTGCAACAACCCAAGAGCTATTGTTCTTTTTACAAACCAAAACAGGATATAAAAGCTAGGGGTGGATAATATAATCTCTATATTGATTATTAACACCAGAGACAAACTAGGTTAAGAGTGAAAGCAGACAGAGAAAGTACAATCTTAGGTTGTTTTCAAAGTGACACTTGACGTAAATGAGCTTGGACCATTGTGAGCATAAGAACCGCATATACACTGGGGTCTGTCTGTCCACGTTAAAGCATGTTGCCATAGAAATAAGTTTGGTGATCACCTGATGGACTCTGAGGTGGCTCATGGTGTGTGTTTGGAGTGACTGATGCGGTGTCTGGTGTGTGTGAACAAGACAGACTAAAGTGAAGTAAACAGAACTAAATGTAGTGCGTACTGGGGTCAGTCCAATGAGTGCATTAACATGTGTGAAAACGACCTTAGTGTCTCTGTTTTAAAAAATCATTTGTCTTTTTGGCTATAAGACAACAGCTGTGTCTAGTGTCTCATTGAGAGTGTGCAAGAGGCTAGTTAAGGAGCTAGCTATGGACATTTGAGATGATACGCGTTTTTTACACCATATGTGACAGCAAATGTGGCTGAAGACCTTCCAGAGGAAATACAGAGAGAATGGACCATTTTGTCACCAACTGAATCACCAGAGCGTAAGTAAGAATCAGGCTTTTCCTGTTGTGTTCACCAGGTTCCCTCAGGACACTACTGTGACACTACTCCCTCTCTCTCTCAGTGGTCATAACACTAAAATTAAAAAAAAATATCAAGTGTACCAATGAGTATCTTGTTTTGATAGTGGTTTTAGTATCGATTAGTATCTGATTTTCGATACTTTTGACAGCCCTAAGTGTGTCTAAACTGAACATTGTGTACATTATGTATGTGTAAGTTTGGGCATGATTTAAGAAAGTATTAATTGCATTGCATGTGTGTGTGTGTGTGTGTGTGTGTGTGTGTGTGTGTGTGTGTGTGTGTGTGTGTGTGCTGTGCGTGTGTGTGTGTGTGAGTGTGTGTGTGTGTGTGTGTGTGTGTGTGTGTGCATGTGTGTGTGTGTGTGTGTGCATCTATCTATCTAATGTCTGTCTGTCTGTCTGTGTATCTATGTAGAGATTAGAAAGATTAGGGTTAGGGTTAGTAGATTAAAAAGCACTGTCTGTCCTCAGTGCTCAGGTCATTGCTTTTGTTTAGTCTGTAAATAGCGTCAGAGGAACATTCACATCGAGTCCTCACACAGACGCACAGAGCCAGGTCTCACCTTGCAGCCCTCACAGGCGTGGACTCCATAGTGGAAGCCTGAAGCCTTATCTGCACAGACCCTACACTCCAGAGACAGGGGCCCAGTGGACTCCTCTGGACTCGGGGCAGTCCCACTCGCACCAGAGGACGGGCTGGAGGCCGGGGTCAGGGTTTCTGCAGCAGAGACAGAGTCAGTGCAGTTCTATTGATACTTTGCAGTGACATCACGCTGGGGGTATTCTGAGCATATGTGTATGGAAGAATGATCAGAAGTTACTGTGGTGACACAATGTACACATGAGAAATCATTTAAAAAGTTTTAAGACTGTCTGAAAACTCAAAAATACAAAACGGATTTAAAATTATCAAATTAAAGTCTAACAAAGCCTCAGGCATAGCAGTGCCTACAGTTAGCAACACACCGCCAGGGAATGTTGATAACATTAGCTGCATCATCAAGTATCATTTTCTTAATATTTTAATTTCTAATTCAAAAGGTAAAGCATAATGTTACATATTTTGTTTATGGATCTTTATGTAATTATGTCCATATTTATATATTTATACATTTGACACCAGTCTCTTACTATTTTTGCTACTTTGTTGTTATCACAGAAATAGTTTTTTCAGTTTTTCTCACTCATGTTGTACAGTTAGAGGCCTGAATGACTGTTTGTTTTAGCAAAGAGGCTGTACTCTGAATACCACCAAATGAAAGCGTAAATATACAATTCTGTACTTCTGAACAGGGCAGTAAACAGGGAGAGGACAGAAGGTCTGTCATTCAGGGCCCCAGGGTTTGAGGGTAACAGAATTGAATCCTCTGCCTAAGAATTTATATTAGAGAGGGACCCACGTAAGGATTCTTGTCCCAGGCACCCAAAATTCTGTTGACAGGGCTGCTTCTGAATGTGTATTTATTATCTGAACAAATGTACAGATAATTTAGTAATTAGTAATTTCCCAACGCTGCATATCTAAACAAACCAGTGTTCAGAGAAATAGGTGCTAGACTAGAGGTGATTGGCTAATTTTGAGAATGTGGAAGGAACTGAAAACTCCTACACTGAAAATGTGAGAAGAGAAAATCATGGACAGTGGTGCGTGTGAGACAGAGGGAGGGAGGATGGGAGGGTGCATCACTTACTGAGCAGTTGAATCATTTTTGTCTGTACATGCCTGTAACTGTCTAAATGTGTAAGCGTTTCCATGTTAACTCCTCACGCCTCACTGCAATTGTTTTGTTTTGTTTTCTTTTCTTTTATCTTTGTTATGTATAGATACCTTGATTAACGTTGATTGATAATTAATAAACCATTTTATTTGCTTTAAGGGTGGATGACACTGACAAAAAACTGTCTACTATTCACTATAATCTGATGGCTTTTTGCTTATTAGGGCTGAGCTTTTGTCTAAAAATTTAATTGTCAACTTTGATTTTTTTCACACATTTTGTCTTTGCTGACGTCAAAACTACAGAAAATGGACACAATTGAAAAGCTTACATTCTGTGATCATAGGAAATCATTTATGAATGAGATAAAACAAACATTACATTAAATATACAGCCCCAACATTTCATTTGTCACAGATTGACACAATTTCCAATGCAAGAAAGACAGGAAATAAAAATGCATTTTCTTACAAACAAAATCAATTTGAATTTTAAATTTGATTAAGATTTTGCATAGCCCATTTCATTTTTGTGAATGTGTTTTGCTAAACTTTTGCGAAAAGTGAATGCAGTACAACATTGCAGAAGAATCCCTTTATGACCTAATTTGGAGGATTATGATGCAACTTTCTCTTCTATTTTTAATCAGACATAAACTAAATACTCATTGTTCTGTTTTTGCATATTTAAAAAAACAGATGAAGTGGCTATTACTACTAAAAAGATATGTCAAGTAATATATTCATTATCTGTAAACAATGAATTCAGCTCCCTATTAGGTTAGTGAATCAATACATTGCATAAAAAGCTCAAAGTGTGCTGGCAACATTAATCTTCTTGAGTGCACATAAATTCCCACATTGCATCATACTGAGAGGTCACATGACTTACCCAGCGCAGTGGGGCTGTCTGGACTCTGGTACTCAGGGAAGTCAAAACCCAGACTGTTGGCTTCAATGGACTGAGAGATTTGAGCCAGATCGTCCATCAGGTCTCCACACAGAGGGCTGCCCAGCAGGGACTCTCCCAAGGGGGACGGGGGGCTGTACACGTCCCCTGCCATGTTCACAAGTGTCAAACACCAGACTGGGAGGAGAGAGAAAAATGAAAATGATCAAAAGTCTATATTATCCAAAATTGACACTTGTGAGCTTTAGGCCATATTATGATGCTGTTACCTCATCTAAATATCAAAATGCTCTGTTCCACCCTGTGATGTCGTGAAGCGATAGTTTTCAAGAGTAACCTTCTACCTTTAGTTCAGTAGAGGCTGGCAATTCCAAAGCTGAAATCATCCAAATTCTAGTGAGGGTGTATGGAGTTTGAAAACACAGTGGAGCACTTCCTATATTACCACCTGACAACACAAAGTGGAACACATGTTTTCCTTTTGAGAGAAAAACTCAGCCTAAATATGCAGGTTTGTGTGTTAAACGTGTAAATAAAATAAAACAGATCAGAAAATAGCGTAATAGGTCTAACATTTCAGGTCTAAAAATCATGTGAAGAATGGTTGTTTATTTGCTGCATGTTGACACATGTTTCTGTGAACTATGGCCATTGAGTCAATATGAAGCATCTATTATTAGTGCATTAATCGGAGCTTGTCCGGGCAAAAGTACACAAAGAACTAAGCACATTTTATCCCTCTAATGGTGTATTTAACTGTTGCATGCAAGTCACTTTCATTTGGTCTAATGTGATGTTTGTGAATGACTCAGCTCTTTTGAACTGTTCCTTAGCTGGATCCAGACCAATACGATACTGGTATTGCATATCAGCTTCCTAATACAGGATCATGTAATATCTTGAGTGGACACATAAACTGATGTAATAAGACTATTTACAGGTTGTAGTCAGCCCAAAAAGTCTCATAATGTTTGAACTTTTATTCATACATAGCTGTTATGTAGTTGCTATTTATGTCTCAAATAACTATAGCACATGATTGGATCAGTTTTGCCTTATAATAATAAGACAGCACATTAAATGTTATCTCTGGTATCAGTATCAGTATCGAGAGGTACTTAAACTATAGTATTAAATCAGTATCAGAACTGAAAAAGTTGGATTGGTGCATTCTTAATCTGGATCTCATTTGAAAAGAACTGAACTTTTTCTTTCCAATTATCCTCATTAACACTGAACCCACACAAGAATCAGCAGAATCAGGCAACATAAAGAAAACCTACTTGGCAGTTTGAACCTTTTGAAACAAATGTTCACCTCTGTCATTAGTTGGTAGTTAAATGAGTTCTCATGCCGGCTTCTGTCATATAAATAAATATAAATAAATCCAAACGATTTGGACCCAACAAAGGAGCTGAAACTCCCATCATTAATTTGGTTTGATAACTTGTCATGTATATTTTTATCTAGATGTGGAACTATGTGTAGGAGGTGTTGGTGGAGCGCCAAACATCTGTTTCAAGTATTTGTCTATTAACTATGGCTCAATGTGTGTCTGTGATACTGTATCTTATTCACACATGTTGCTTATTCACACGTTACTGTGGTTGTCATGTGTGGTACATTTCACAAAAAGGAATGTACCAATATACAATAGTTTTAACAGATCATTTCAATGAAAACTAAGTAAGCATTTCTAAACTAAAAATATGTCAAAAGTGTGTTATTGTCAAAAATGTGTAATAGCATTGTGTCTAAATATTTTATTAGTCATTAAAGGATCAGTGAGGATGCTATGAGGTGTAAAACAACTTGAAATCACATTCAGCAATCCCAATAATCTGACCTTCCATTAAAGCTGCCGGGGGTATTTTCTAACAATGAAAAGAGGTGGTAGGTGTTTTACGGTGCACAGTGTACATTTCCATACTGCTATATGCTTGTCTCCATTGAGAAGTACCTCCATTGACAAATGTATATTTAGGCTTAGTCTTGTGTAAACACTCTGTTCCACCTAGTGATGTTTTTAAATTCCATGTACCTTCACTAGAATAATTAGCATCATTTCAGTTAATCTCTCAATTATAAGGTAGTTGTTAACTTGAAAAGTACCGTTTCATGACATCACAAGGAGAATAAAACTTTGGAGATGTAGACAGAATAACAGGTAACAGCTCACAAGAGTTATCAAGACAGAACCTTTATAAGTAAGTCTTAGCCTCACAGCACTTTGGTACATCACATCGCACTCACAGACATTCATTTTTGGGAGCGAGAAAAGCTTTTCAGATGGTGAAACTTGGCAGTGGTGTACAGTGTTGTGTTTGTGATGAGTAAAATGTTATAGACAGATGTAGACAGTGCAGAGGGGTCTGGTTTTGTCAAAAAAGGCTCCTTTCACAATATACAGTTATATAAATTTACTCATTTGCAAAACTACAAAAAGCCTTATTACACTATGTTGTTTCCTCATCAAAAACATACTCGGAGTTGGGTGTTGTTTCACTCACACATTTAACACATGCATTTTAAGAGTTCTTCTCACAAACCATAAATAGACTCTGTTCCACCTTGTGATGTCATGTAGTAAAACAAGTTTTTCACTCAGTTTTCCACTCCACACACCTTCACTAGAATCATTTGGATAATTTTAGACCTGGAATTGCCTATTTCTACTGAACAAAAGATAAAAAACAGCGGTTAATGTACAAATACTACTGCTTATGAGCTTTGGAGATGTAGACAGACAGACTAATAATAAAAAGTTACTCAATTTTTGTAATATAGGTCCTTTAAATTGTTCTAAACCCCAGTTCTTGTAATATATTTATATAAAACAAATTAGCAAACAGGAGCAGAAACAAAACCTCAAGGAAAACATATGAACAACTGAAAGAAGATAATACTGTTTGACAAAGTTTTAAGTCAAAGCTAACAGAAGAATATCATAACAACAATGGAGAGTCTGTGGGCTGTGAGATGATCTGCTCTTGTTTATCCACTTTTTGTTAAAAGAGGGGGAGGGTCTCATCCACACACCAGGCATTAGTAACAGAGGGACTGCAGGAGATGTTGTTTTTCACATAAAGGCATGTATGGGACAAGAAGAACATCTGTTGACTGTTAACAGCAGTTTAACAAGTGTGTCAAGTTACAGCCCTCAGCCATATGATGCATTTCTTCACCACAGAGACGGTGGAAAAAACTGCACGGATAAGTATCACCAGGTCTTGTTTAGGACAAAAAAAACAAAGTGTAATGGAATGTGGGCTATTTAATGATTTGTGTGGTCAAATATTGATAAGGAACACTGAAATGAATAGGGCTTTAGCTTAGATTGTAGATTTTTCTATTAATAACATTATATTCTATGATTAAATATCTAAGAGGTAAACTGAGCCTGTTCATTTCTATTAGTAGCGGCTAGACACAAGAACTCACTGTACTGCAACAGAAATTGGCATTTTAACAATAACAATTTTAGCTGGTAGGTGCACAAAAGTGGGCGGAGATAGGGGGAAGGTGAAAACAGAGAAGTCTCAAATGCAGAGCAAAGCCAAAGATGCAAAAATCAAACAAAATGCAACTAGGAGTGTTTAAATATTTTTGTGTGACCACTGAAATGAATAGGGCTTTAGTTTAGACTTAAAGGTTGACACTGTATTAGTGGAATACACACTTATTCTATTAAGTTTGTGGTTTTGATCCCCTACTCAAACCTGTCCGTACTCTCGCTGTGTCCTTGAGCAAGACATTTCACTCTCTTTGTGGTCTCTTTATTGTCCCCATAGGGTAATTTGTCCTCTGCATTTGCCAATTCAATGCTGTGCCCATCTCTGTGCAGTTGCTAGGCTTGTTCAGGGCTGCTTTCACTGGAAAACTGCACATTTGGGGCATGTTTTGGGTTGAGAAAACCAGAGTATGTGGAGGAAATACACCCAGACACAAGGAGAACATGCAAACTCTACGTAGAACCCAGAATCTTCTTCCTGTTAAGCATAGTAGCCACTCAACCACTGTGCTGCAGGCCCGTGGTAGTGCATTCGATTTTTCAAAGGAGAGCATGCATAATATACTTCCATTAAGTGATATTATTTCAGCCTGAAATAAGGAACATTTTTAACGACTTGCACCTCTATAAACCGGGATCTGCCGTGTCGCCATTGTGATTGGCAGAGATTGACAATAAAGTTAATGCAAACAGAACAACACACAAACTGTAAATCTTGTTAAACACTTGTTATAGTGTTATGATTATAGTGCAAATAATTTAACTGTACTTTTAGATGTCAATCTGGTATTACAGGGATTTAATTTAAACAATGTGGACATGATTTATGCTTATCCTAAAGCTGGGGTTCATGACACAAAAGGAGGAAGTATGTATTTAAATCTGTCTGACATGCTGCCTCTCACAAACCCTTGGGCTCATTGTTAGTACAAAAATACAGTATATTAACCTGGCCAGAGCTTTAGAACTGCTCAGACAGAAAAGTGGAGCAGGCTTGATGACACCTTGCGCAGTCGGTCATTTCTAATCCCAAAGCATCATATTGATCCTTGTCATTAACATTACATGGGGGTTTGATGCTAACTGTGGCATTGCTCTGGATGAGGCTTTGGTAGAATCTCAGTTTTACTTCAACACAATTTGGCCATAAGGAACTGAATTAGCTGGAACCACAACAGGTGAGATGATTTTACTGTTAAACAAAACTCTCAAATAACATTATTATTTTTCAGTTTGTCACTTTGGCCTTTTTGCTGACCACGAATGCTCAAATTGATCACCGGCTACTGAAAGGTGTTGTTTGCAGTCTATGGCATATGTGTACATTGTGCCGAATATTCCGCCATATATGTAGAACACCCCCAGAGTGACTTTTCCTATTAATTTATGAGGAAAAAGTTGTGTACTGCATCTTTAAGATATATAACTACTCAAGGCTTCAATTCTAACCAACCAGCCATATGCCACCTGTCACTCTCTGTGGTTTATAGCTATTTACTTCTAAATGTACTGGGTCAGAGTAAAGTGAGAATGCAGTGTTCTTCCTCTGCACCTCAAAGGACATTGTGCTGTGTTCCCTGTGGAGTCATTATTCCAGACATAGAAGTGTCTATCTTGGGATGATAGGGAAGGGGAAGCTGGGGCAGCACTGGAGATGTCCGCTCCTGTAACCACTCAATTATTTAAACAGACTATGACCGAGAAAGTCCAGTTTGTTACTCAGTTAAAGGAAATATTTAACTATCAACTTCAACCATCATATATTTACATTGTGTTCATTGTGATTTAGATCTAAAAAAACTTAAAGGTGCAATGCTTAACTTTTCTGGTGGAGGGTCAGTCAAATGCCTTTCACCATGGAGATGTTATTGCTTTGTGTGGAATGTTTCATAGTATAGTATTATAGTATTATATATATAGTATTATAGTAACCTTTCTAGAAATGAAACCAAACCAAGTTACAGGTCAGATTGGAGAGGCGACCCCGCTCACAGTCACTCATTGCCTTTTTTTCTAAGTATGTTTGAGCTATAAATCCAGCTGTAATTGAATAAAATAGAGCTAAATAGTAAAATAGAGATGTTTAATGTCATACTGTGGAACATTCCAGCCAGAGCAATGACATATCCATAGAAACCAACAGGTGACAGACCCCCAACCAAAAAGTTAACACAGTGAACCTTTAGAAACATTGAATCCATTGAATTAAAAAATGCTGATCTGACAATCCCCATGTCTTTGTTGTGGAAAAAAAAAAATTCTCTCTTGAAGAAAAATGAATTTAATCCATTTGTGAAGCTCGATGAGTTTTTGGAATACAGACCAAGGTTTATTGTTGTTACAGAAGATATGGACAGAGTCTAGAGACCAACAGCCTCCCCTCACCAGCAGCATGACCACCAGCCTCTGCACTCTGAGTATTTATACAGAAATACAAGTTACATATCAAAGCAGAGTGACACTTTAACAGACTTCCTAATCCAATTCACTTACATTTGAGGACAGCTAACAGAGTGACTCTTCAACAGACTTCCTTATCCAATTCACTTACATCTGAGGAGCTAAAACAACTAAGAACTTCCTGAGGGTGGAGACACCTGTGTCTGCTGAGCCTTTACACATGTTATCGACAGGTAGAATTAACATTCATTTACACAAAGGCAGATAGAGAGAAATCTTTCCACAATTTAAATTTCCATCACATCTTCATAGTGGCCATAAAAACCAGAAGATTTTAATACAACTGTTGTTATTGTTGAAAAAAAGCCCATCTGATATTTTTGAACCTTACACGACCTCAAGACTGAATATTAAAGAATGTGATGATCTCATGCTCCCAGATGAAGGCAAGATGAGAATACAGGTTTTTCTATTGATAACACTGCATTTTTCTATTAAATATATAAGATGTAAATTGAACCTTTCTATTAGTGGTGCTTAGACCCAAGAACTCACTGTATGGCAACAGAAATCTGCATTTTAACAATATTCATTTTACTTGTCGCCCATTTGTATTAAAAATCATTTGTCTATAGAATCTAATGAGTCATCTGAAACCAAGCATTAGCAAGTAGGTACATAGGAGAGGGCGGAGAAAGGGGGAAGGTGAAAACAGACATTTTTCAAAGCAATAAGGCTTCAAATGCTCAAATTACTCATACATGCACAAACTAATCAAAATGCAACTTACTTAAAATACAACTGAGTAAACTCAAATGTGTTGGTAATATGATTAAAAGTTCACACAAGTAGAGTTTAGCACATACCCCTTTTCAAGCTGCACTATGGATACATTTTTTACATTACAAGTGGTTTTATAGCTTAAAAATATCTGTAATATCTGTAATATTCTGACTGTGCGGTGCTGCCTCTCCACAGATGTGTCTGACTGTGCGGTGCTGCCTCTCCACAGATGTGACCTGTAACTTGGTCTGGTTTGGTCTCCATAAAGATAGAAAGGTTTAATATCATATTATGAAACATCCCAGACAAAAGAATATAACATCTCCATGGACAAAGCATTTGATGGACCCTCCATCAGAAAAGTTACACAGTGCAACTTTACGCTTTGAATAAATAATTAGCTATTTATTTCTGTCTTCTGATTAACTGTCCTCAGCTGTTTCAAGAACCAGCTCCAAGGTCATGTTGTGACGGTGGCCAAACTGGACAAACCGTGCGTGCAACTTCCACGCACAAGGCAACTGCATTTATGGAGAGAAGTGATTTAAGTGTGACTAGTTGTGAAATACCACTTTCTGAATATTTAAGTAGGTGTGAATTGAGGACAACTAAAACTTTCCGTGCACCACAATGACTAACTTCACGTTACAAGAGCATGTGAGGATGACACGTCCCACTTCACAGCAAAAAACAAGTTTATCCAAATGGCGAGAGTTTTAAATGCCAATACGTTTACTTCATTTCAAAAGTGAGTTGATTTTAATGCTCTATATCTAAACTATAATAGTCTAGAAAGCAAATTAATGAATACTATAAAAGTACTACAAGTAAAATCACAGTTTTAAGTTAAATGTCATTTTATTTGCGTACCTCTGAATGCACGATCCGAAACATGTCCAGGGATGCGGGCAGTACCGGGTGCGCTCGTCCCGTAAACGTGGTTCTACGTTGCGTCCCGGGACGTTTTGACAGCCACTCGCTTCCAGTCCGCTGCCACTGCCGCGCTAGCAAATGAAAAAAGGAAAAGAAAACGTCCTCACAGCAGCAGGAAGTAGCGTCAGGACGCACGGAGACATGCCGGGCGTCACTACACACACACACACACACACACACACCCCACCCCAATGGCCCGACACACCTATGGCCCAAACCAATGAAGGGGCCAAGCTTTTCTGGCATCGCAAAGCTGGAAAAAAATGTTTTAGTGGTGGGTTGGGGGCAGTAATCTCGTGATGTCCTGTGAGCGCGCAGGCCTTGAGATAAGCGTGCGTAAAAATGGTGCCACGTCTGATTGGTTGTTAAGGAGCAGGTGGAACATACAGTCAAATACACAGGCTATTGAAGATATATTTTACTATTGATAATCCATAAAAATACACACTACTTGGAGTTGCCTATGTTGTGTGATGGATTGTATAGCACATAGATTGTAACTCGAGTAATTAGTTCAACTAAACTGCAATATTGAATGTTTTGGTAAATTATAGTCGATTATGCTATTTTTCAGTATTCTCAAAGTTTATACTCATGTTTAGCGTCATGTAGTTATGGTTGTTGTAAGGTGTGCATCGTTTGACGTCTGTCGCCCTCTGCCGTTTCTCTGCGCACCTTTAGTGGGCGACGTAATTCACTTTACAATAAAAATCAAATTTTTGCTTTTCCACTTTCAAGACGCTCAAAGCAGGACAACAAGGAGCCACTGACTTACACACACTAGGGGCGAGGTGGGTGAAGTGTCTTGCCCAAGGACATAACAACTGCATTCTTCTTTGGGAGCTGGGTCAGTGGATCTAACTTAATTAAATCTAAATTATTGTCCAGAGCGGGATTCGAACCGCCAACTTTTAGATAAGTGGACAAACGCCGGTTTATAATGCAAAAAAATCTTATGCATAATATAATCAGTCCATCCATTATTACACTTATACAACAGTTCTATGAGAATAAGAAATGCAAATGCCAAATGTGTGGAATAAAAACACACACATCTATGTATGTACATGTTACTTATGTATGGAAATATGACATTTAAATTATGAATGAGATAATATTCATTTTCCCCTCCTGTGGGCTCACCACCTGCAGAGGGGTTCATAGGGTCTGGGTCTGGTGCACAGAGTAATGGGCAGTACTGCCCCCGCGACCCAGCCGGATTAAGCGGGAGAAAAAGAATGGATGGATGGATGGATGGATGGATAATATTAATTTTCCATTCAACTCCCATTTATTAGAATGTAACCTATTTTAATATATTTAACACAATTTGGTTTGAAACAAGCTTACTGAGTCCATAAATAGTTAACAATTTATGTTTGAATAAAAAATAGATACAATATATTTTTTATTTAACTTTATTGACATTGAAAAACCAATAAGAGGCATTTTTTTGTTTGACACTTTCAATGTTAGTTACCCCTAGCAACTCCAAATAAATAACCAATTACAAACCAGTAAGATGATTACTGCAGCTGTTGCTATGCAGTCAAGCAGCAACTGTAGACCTATTTTACTCAGTTGAAGTAGTTTTTGAGTCATTTGTATTTTGAATCCTCACTATTTTTGGTTTGTGTTTTATTTTATGACATGCAATCTAAAAAAATAAAATAGTAAATGTTTCAATAATAAAAAAGTAACCAATTACAAACCAGTACCTCGATTACTGCTGCTGTTGCTATGCAGCTGAATACTGGGACAATAAAACACTTGTTGTAAGTTGTAGCTTTTGAGTTGTCTATCCTTAGAATCCTGTTTTAGCTTTGTATTTCATTTTATAATACACAATCTAAAACATATATATAGTAAAAATTTAAATATAAAAACTAACCAATTACAACCTAGTACCTTGATTACTACAACTGTTGCTATGCAGTTTAACAGCAATAAAACACTTTTACTCAAGAACAATTGTAGCTTTTGACTTGCTTGTCTTTTGAATCCTCTTTATTTTTGTTTTGTATTACATTTTCTATTATATTTTAAAGATTTACATAATAAAAAATCAACCAATTACAAACCAGTATCTCAATTTACTGAGCTGTTGCTATGAAATTGAGCAGTAGCAGCAGTATAACAGAGACTTGTAATCAAATCTCCCTCTTTGTTACTGAACCAGCGCCTTTTTCTTTTCTTTTCTTTTCTTTTCTTGTCTTTCTGGCGTTGGATGAGTGAGCTCCTGTGATGTATTGCTGCCCTCCAGGGAAGGCAGTAGGTTGTATAGTTATCTCCTGATGGGGCAAAATCACAACCCTGAAACCACACAACCTACTACCTCACCCTGTACGAACATCATAAGTCACCCAGGTCAGAGCAGGGACCTGGGACGGAGACTGTCTGATCCCACAACTGTGTACGGGACAAAAAGGATAAAATGTTAATATGATATGTGAAGTTACACTAAGTATATGATGACAAGAAAGAGGCAAGAATTAAAGACAACATGTTAAAGGTGCACTATGTAAAACAGGTATTCTGACTGTGAGTGAGTTTGCCTCTCCACAGATCTGACCTGTAACCTGCTGGTCTGGTTTGATCTCCTTGAAGATAGAAAGGTTTAATACCATACTGTCAAACATTCTAGACAAAGCAATAACATCTCCATGGACAAAAGCACTTGAAGAAACCATCAGAAAAGTTACACAATGCACAATTGAAAGTTAGGTTAAAATCCATTGTACTTCCAAATACAAGAGTTACTCAAAAAATCCATTGATTAACTAACACATCATCGACTGTTTTTTTGTGATCAGAAACATGCACAAATAATCAGAACTAATTATTGTGTTTTCTAATTATTCTAGTGCTGCTAGTGCTGATTTTTACATGCCAGATGCTAGTAAATGTACTCATTAAGATTAATGTTTATAGTGGACGCCTGTCAAGTGCTAGTCTCCATGGAGATTTGATTGCTTTGCCTTGAATGTTTCATAGTGTGTGCCATCACTTACTCATAAAGAAAAGCTCTGATAGCACCAGATCAAGGCAAGTGAGATCTGTGGACTGGCGAGCACCCTCACAGTATGAATGCATGTTTTTCATAGTATTTTTGCACAATAAAAACACCTGTAATTTAATAAATTAATGATAAAAAAGCTGAATGCCACACTGTGGAACATTCTAAGTGTAACAATAACATATTCATCAATGGACACAAGCAGGTGGTGAACCCTTTCACCAGAAAAGTTACATAGTGTTTAGTTTAGACAAAAAATATAATAATAAATAAGAGTATGCTCAGGTAGGCGTTTACAGAGACAATTTAAGGTACAATTTGACAACCCCGGAACAAATACATGGTAAATATGTATAATGATATAAGGTAAAACAATACAATTCATTTTACAAAAAGCAAAAATATGCACTTAATTACAAATTCAAAGATTTAACACATATATAGATACATATTATACAAATATAAAGACAGTAAAAATGGTGGAGATGGGAGCTTGGAGGTGCAGTTAGCGATGCTTTTCTAATCGCTTCAGGAAAGACAGTAAGTTGTATAGTCATCTTACAAACTGGGAATTACCCTAAAACTATACAACCTACTACCTCACCCCAAAGGACCGTTCGCCTCCTGCAGGTGGCGCTCTGGTGACAGACTGCAGTGGGGTCTGTGCGGGAGAAAAGCTGAATACACAGGTATGCACAATAATCACATTGTAATTAATAATGTAATGGTAAATTTACAAGTTTGATGTAAAAAATATAAAGGAAAAAAAGAAAAAAACAACAACTAAACTACATTTAATTAGTAAAACTATTAAGCATCAGCTCACCTTTGGTAATTATTGGCACAAGTTATACCAGTTATACAAAGAAAATAATTTTGAGTCATTTTTATCAGCAAATACACGGGTCATACACCGGGCAACTCAACTTTTTTTTCACTAAAATGTCCACAAGAGAAAGTGTATTTTAGCATCACTCTCGTTTTGGATACGAAAGTGCAAAGTGAAAAGCACATTTCACCAGCAGCACAATGTTTTATTTACAGAGTGCGTATCTGTTCAATTCCTGTTTGCCTCAGTGGGTTCCGAGAGAGCTGCTGTTTCTGCAGGGGTCAAAAAGTCAAAATCGTGTCTTACTTAAAAAAAACAATATTGTATCGCATAATATCATGATACATAAATCATATACCATGGAAATATATTAAAATATACATATTTAAGATAGTCTTGTCAAACTACTCACATTTCAGACTAGATTTTGACACTAGAGACTTACCTATTGCAATACCACAACTCATTTTAAGGCAATAGCCTGTAATTCAACACAACCGTACTTTCTTTAATATTATCACGTGGTCTTATGCTACTTCTGATATAGATGCCAAACTTTTAAAAATTATTCAGGAAAAGTGTAGGTCTGAGGGGTCACTAATGTTGCCGTTGTGAGGAGTTTCCTGATTGGGACAGCGGAAGAAGGAAGGTCACAATCATTTCTGTATTATTGACTAATAATTCAATATAGGTATAGTGTGATATAGTGTGCAGTGTTTACCATAGATTCTGGAGAGACTATTGTGGCACAAGATTTTTATTATTTTATTTATAATTTGTGGATTATAAATAACTGCCTAAATGTAATCTTAAAGTAGTCCTTTTCCCAGTATAGAGAATCGACAAATGATAAGGCAACAGGCAACTAAGTGTGATTTGATGACACTAATGTACAGTCCAGGCTGTTTTTAAACTATGAAGGAAAATGTTGTCCAAAGCAAGAAAAATTATCTGAATAAGATTTCTTGCCGAAACGTAATTTTTAAATAAAAAAGCTTTTGGACATTGGCAATGCTATGCATATTTTTCACTTTTTTATTGCTGCTTCTTGCTTTTGCACCTCTGCAAGAACTTTGGGGTGAATTTTCTCTCATTTGATACTATGGAGAGTCACCATAATCTCCTCTATTAATGGGAATACCTTGGTGATTACCTTTATTTGTACTAGTAGAAAGCAAAGCATATACTAACAACAATGATTAATTATAGATAGTAAACAATTAAAGTTTAGTGATATGACAAAATAAATAGACAAATAAATAAATACACTTTAAGTGCAACGTATTACTGAAGAAAACATAGACAATAGATTATAATATTGAAGCAAATGCCAGTCTCAAAAATCTGTATTTTGATATGTTAAATAACACAGATTCAAATTTCTTCCTCCACAGTCTGAACTCTCTGTTAAACTGCACCAGGCTTTTCATTATCATTAGCAATTACAGAATCTCAAATGATTAGAATTTGATTAATTGCACAGCCCTATAATAACTACTGAAATGTAAGTGCTATTTTACAGGTTTCAGCTCATTACATTTGCAACATCTGTATTAAAGATGTACTGTAATTTTGTCTACTATATAGTTCGAATCTATGACACCAGTAGCTCATTATGTTTTAATTTGGACATTTTAAAATGGAATATTGGTCTAAAAATACTTTTAAAAGAAAACTGCAGAGCCCAGTGAGGAGTCAATTCCCACCTGCCCCACAACAGTATGCCACCATAAAGGTCATCACAACAAAGGGTCATGTAGCTGTTGCCCCCTCTGATGGATAGCCATAGATCATGCTAGCAAACAGCTGATTTTTATATCAATTATGAAAATAAAGGGGAAAACCCAGAATGGTCTCTTCCACTTTGTGATGTCATGTAGTGGTAGTTACTTTTAGGCTACCTTTTACTTTTTGTTCAGCAGAGATTGTTTTTTCAGGGCTGAAATTATCCAAATGATTCTAGTGAAGGTGTATGAAATTTGAAAACACAGTGGAGCACTTCATGTATCGCAACATAACATCACAAGGTGGAACAGCGTGTTTACAGTTTCAGAGAAGAAATAACTACCTAAATACTTTGTGTGCTAAACGTGTGTGAATAAAACAAAACATGCGGGAATGAAACAAAACACAACTCCATGTATCTCCAGGTTTTTGATAAGGAAACAAGATTATAGCATAGATCAGAAAATAATGTAATATGAACCCTTTAAATTCTGTTAGGATGACACACCTATACATTGGAGGATTTGGAACAAAGGAGTTTGTGGCTACTGCGGTTTCGCTCGGGGCTATACTTCACTTATAGGGGAGGCCAGGTGGGGTCTATATCCATAAAACTCCCTTCACTCAACTATAGGCCCTTGACACACGCATATACTGCTTTGTGGTTGTTTTACTGCACTCTGGTTATCCCATAAATGCCACACAAATCTCTCCTCTGGCTACTTCATGTCCAAGATTGTAAAGGTACACAGCGGAGCACCGTGACCCTGGTTTGTAGGGCGGGTGTCCTTACACAGCTAATGTGCGCTAAAGCTAGGTTGGATAAGCTAGCTCGGTTTACAGTTTAAGTGAAGTGGACTTTTACAATGGTGATTCTTCAAGTTTCAATTTTTAAATAAATAAATAAAAAGGCACACCATAATTGATTTCTAATTGTGTAATTCTGTATGCACAATTTGTCAATAAAGGCTAAATTTTAACATTAAGTGTATTATTAAATGTGTGTGTGTTTAGATTTCAGACTATCCAAACCACAGCAATGTTTTGAGGACTTTTCCCTTTCCATATTTAGTTTAAAAAATGTTATCACTATGGGAACGGCCACATTTTTCATTCTCAAAACCCATGGAATTGTATCTATATTTTTAGTTATATTACATAATTAGTTTATTGGTGTAGAGCTACATTTTGAAGCTAGCTGATAAGACAACATTTTGATAATTATTTTTTCCTCTATTGATTGATGGTTTTCAATTTTATTTCATTTTATTTTATTAAAACAACTTCAAAGCTACTACACCTATACTTAAACATTTTTTTCTTTTATTATTATTAAGAATTTTCCATTTTGCTCTTCGCTATAAAAACAGCATTTTTAACCTGAGTTTTCCTCTGTGAATCAATAAAGTTCATCTTATTTTTTCTTTGATGTAGACTAAACTCACTTTATTCATGTATGGCTTTTGTAGTACAATATTACATTTAAACATTTTATTCCCTAAGACAGATCAAAACTGCTATAAAACCACGTGGTGCAAATGCAGTATGGAGACAGTATGAGCTAATAAGTGTCTTTACAGTGAATGCCCTGCAGCTATGCGCTTTTGAATGCCATGATTACATAAACATTTGGACACATGCAGCAATGCAAACTGTAAAACTGTCACAAGTTATTCCTGAAATGATGTGAAATTACCCAAGGCGCACTTTGAAGTCAAACCTGTGTCTCTGCAGCATAGGGAAAAACTATAAAAACTGAAATAAGTTAACTACGTCCATGTTTTTTTTTTGTCGGTTAACATTTGATTTTTATGTAATACTGAACTTTTCCAGCAATGATGTAAGAAAGTTCAAACAACTCGTGACATGAGAAGACAAAATTGTGACGGTGGTTGCGTGCAAGTCTGCTGATCTCCCCTGCATCCAAAATAGCAGAAACTTGGGCTTCTGCGTCCTTACTACAAGTTAACCTTTTTAAATATCAAATGATGGAAATTTGACTTTTTCTGAATAGTTTTACATGTTTTATTTTTTAATACCAACAGTAGAACTTGCATAGTACAGAATAGGGTTTTTTAATTATCAATGTGTTATCAAAATAGCTTACCATCTGGATGTACTTCAGTTACAATGAGGATTTTCTAATTTTTACATTTTAAAACTTAACCAATATTTTCAAAAGTTAGGCTTCTTTTAAATCTCGGACATTGAAACTACTATTCTATTTTTCAAATTTTAACTTACATAAATCCATAAATTATCCATGAAATTTTAAACATAAAATAATAAAATAAACCAGCATTGTTTCCACATAAATGCTCAAAACACACCTTTTCTTCATAGCGTATAGTCCCCACACGACTGCTTCTCATTACTGTTTTTGTCTGTCCTGTCCCCATGTATTAATGTTATTTTATTGCGAAGCTTCTTTGTGTTACCATGGAAAGCGCTATATAAAACCAATGTATTA